>MU223492.1:738553-750289 GCA_018584345.1 Thuja plicata | reverse complement strand
TCAATCCTTTACCTTTGATAAGACATGGTGCATCATTACCAAATTTTACATATCCTCCTTTGCATTGGTCTAGGGTTTCAAACTTATCCTTGTCACCAGTCATATGATGGGAACAACCACTATCAATAATCCAATGATCGCCTTTACTCTTATAAGAAATTAATGCAGTTTTCTCATCATCATCAGAATCTTCTTTCATTGCAACATAAACAACTTCTATATCATTGTCATCAATATTGTCAATATCATTGTCAAAAGTTTCTTCAGCAATATAACAAGATTTCTTACCTTTGTCTTTGTAATCCTTATATTTTCTGAAGTGTCGGTCATCCTTTCTATTTTTGTATTCCTTGTATTTGTTGTCCTTTCTTTCATCTTTTTCATTTTTATCAGGACATCTAGTAGCTATATGACCAACTTTATTGCATGAAAAACAAATGATAGGAAGTTTACCTCTGTATTTTCCTTTTCCTCTGGACAACCTTTTTGCCATAAGTGCTTCGAGTTCTTCAAGATCATCATCAGTAGTGTCACTATCACTGTTCACATGTTTCTTTCCTTTGTTAGATTTATTGAGGACCAATTGAGATCTAAAATCAGAATCAATACCTTGTGGATTGTAGTTATCATAATTTGACATTTCAAATGCAGTGAGTCTACCTATCAGATTTTCCAAATTCAGATTATTGTTAGGAGTACATCTCAGTTCTTGAATTGTAGAAACTCTAATAGCGTATACAAGAATTAAATTTCTCAGTACCTTGCTCATAATAGTGTTCTCATCTATTGTTCCATTAGCTCCTCTGATGGCATTTACAACTTCTTTTACTCTACCATAATACTGATTAACATTTTCACCTTCTAACATTTTCATTTCATCAAACTTGCCTCTTAGAATTTCTAATTTAGCTCTCAGCACATTTGTGTCTCCACCATAGACAGTTGCTAGTTTATCCCACATTTGCTTTGCATTTGTGCAGCTCTTTATATCATCAAACTCTAAATAGATCAATGAGGATGCAATCTCCAACATTGCTTGATTTTGCTCTTGCTTTTCTCTTAGTTGTGCAGCTATGAGAGGAGTAGCAGGTGATACATAGTCATTCTCAATAAGTCACTTAGCATCATCTCCAATACTGGCCAGATGCAGTTTCATCAAACTCTACCATGTAGGGAAGTTATCTTTGTTCAGCTTCGGAACCTCCTTTTTATACATCTTGATATTTTCGCTCCAAGTACCTTCAAACTATTTTCATGAGACCAAAGCTCTAATACCAATTGTTAGAATGAATTTAGAATAACTGAGAGGGGAGGGGTGAATTAGTTATCCTTAGGTCTAGATGTAGTAAATAAAAACTTTCTATATTTCAGATCTACTCGGTAGCAGTAGCATATGTCAACAACATAATTATGTAGTTTACTGTATAATGTAATTAGCTTGTAGGAACATAACAATAAAACAAACCATAAGCATTCACACAAGTTGACACAAGTATTTAACGTGGAAACCCAATATGGGAAAAATCACTAGTAACATGCTACCAAGTTTCACTCTTCTGAAGTGAGCTCTATGAGGAGCCAACCCTGTTAAAGGTTATAATAACACACTGTTAGGTGTGACCTAGTTAAAGGATTTAATCACCCTGTCAGGAGTGGCCTTGTTAGAGGACTTATAACATTCCAACCGAATGTCACCTTGTTAGAGGATTTATACAAATGACTGTTAGGTCAACCTTGTTAAAGAATTTTAACTGATACAATGGTTAGAAAGTAATCAATAGTTGTGATCTGATACATACAACTTACTTTGAAAATTTAGATCTAATTACAGTTCTAATGTCAACTTACTAAGTGGCCTGCATTGTCATTTCAATCTTCTGATCTGCTTGGAAATTCGTCAAGCAATCACACATGCAACTCTCTGCTTCTATGTTCAGCCTTCTCTGCTAGGTCATGCTAATCAGTAAATCAACTATGCAATCCACTTGCATACATGTACACCAATCAATACATCCACACTTGCACACTTAATGAATAACCCCTTGAGGTTATCATATACCTCTCTGTCTAGGTCAGATAAATCTTTGCCGCTTAATCAAGATCGTAGATCTTAGGTTAGGTCAGATCCAACAAATCATTCCATCATTACATTACATTTACTTCTCCAAAGTAGTCTCTAATTAAATATTGAAACCATGCATTAATTACGTTTACCCATACATTAAATAATATGGATCAATCTTTAATTACCTTTACATATCCCAATAAAATTAACTAAGTCGGCTAGAGATCTCAAATCTCATCATTAATCCAAATATTGTAAGTTGGCCAACATCACTGTTTCCACTTGATAATTTCACTGGTGCTCGACACTGAACAAACTTGCTCGTCACAAACAACTTCGCTCGGCACAAACCAAACTTGCTCGGCACAAGCCAGACTTGCTCGGCACAAAATAGCCAGAAAAACTATCTTTGAAAGATAAACAACTAATTACTTTGCCAGAGTGCCAACTGATCAAGTACCCTTTTATTAGCCTTAACTCAACCATTCAATTGGTCTTCTTGTTAAATCTTCTTCATCAATCAATAGATATGGTACTCAAATAGATAACAATAGTCTCACCAGTTAAGGTTTGACATCAATGACAAAATAACAATTGCTTGCATTGTCACTTTCCAACACAAATATAATATCATCAACACAAATTTCAGCAATAAGGGTCTTAGCATCATTTCCTCCTTTCAAATACAAATTGCTGTTATCACTTGTTCTTATAAATTCAATACTTATAAGATAGGAATGTAGTCTTTCATACCATGTTCTCGGTGCTTGTTTCAATCCATATAAAGCTTTGTGTAACTTACATACCATGTTTGTCTGATTTGGATCAACAAATCCTTCAGGTTGTTCAATGTATACCTCTTCTTCCAGTATTCCATTCAAAAATGTAGACTTAACATCCATATTATATACTTTGAATCCTTTATATCCTACGTATGCAAGTAATATTCTTACTCCTTCAAGTCTAGCAACGGGAACAAAAGTTTCTCCATAGTCAATTTATTCTTCTTGTGCATACCCTTTGCAAACTAATCTTGCTTTATTTCTAGTTACATTCCCATTCTCATTCAATTTGTTTATGACTATCCATTTGGTGCCAATGACATTTTTATCACCCGGTCTCGGTACTAATGTCCATGTCTTATTTTTCTGTATCTGCTCAAGTTCCTCATTCATTGCAGTGATCTATTCTTCATTTTCTAGTGCATCTCAACTAACATTCTTAGGCTCAAATTCACAAATTAAACAAGCGTTGTCTTTCAACTTAATTCTTGTCATCGTGCCATCTCTTTTATCTCCAATAATCTAATTTTGTGGATGATGTCTTCTCACATATTTAGCAAGTACATGTTCAGTTCTCTATTCTTCATTGTCTTCTCTTGTAGGTTCATTATGCTTTTGTTCATGATCTTCAGATTCAGTATTTTCCTAATTATCGGTCTATGCTACCTGTTGCCCGGTGACATTACCATGTTGCACGGTAATGTTAGGCATCTTCATTGGTATAGTATCAGGTTCTTCCATGTGGACAAATCTACTATAATCTTCCAGTTATTTCATGTTGTCCTCATCATTCTTCTCAGCAAATTCATCAAATCTCACATTTTCACTTTCAATGATTTTGTTAGAAGTCTTGTTCAAACATTTATAAGATTTACTCTTAGTAGAATATCCAAGAAATATTCCTTCATCACTTTTTGAATCAAATTTACCATTTCAATCATCTTTTAGAATATAACAATGACTACCAAATATTCTAAAATAGCTCACATTAGGTGTATAACCATACCATAGCTCATAAGGTGTTTTGTTTGTATCTTTCTCCAGTTGTACTTAGTTTAGTGTGTATACAACAGTGCTAACTACTTCTCTCCAGTATGTTTGTGCAACATTCTTTTCAATCATCAGTATTCTAGCACAATATACAATTGATCTATTTCTTCTTTCAGAAATTTCATTTTGTTGTGGTGTCCTCAGTGCGGAAACCTATCTTTTTATTCCATACTCTTTAAAAAAGTTAGTGTACTCATCAGAAATAAATTCACCTCCTTTATTAGATCTCAAACACTTCAATTCTCTACCAGTTTCTTTTTCCAATTTAGCTTTGTACCATTTAAACATCTTAAATGCTTCAGATTTTTGTTTTAGGAACATGACAGTCATCATTCCAGAGTAGTCATCAATAAATAAAATAAATTATTTGTCCCCATAATAGCTCCGTGTTCTCATTGGTCCACATAGGTCTATATGAACTAACTCCAAAATATCATTAGATGAAAAATTCTTGCTCTTAAAACTAGATTTTGACATCTTTCCCATTTGACAATTTTTGCACAATACATGATCTGGTTTAGTTAAGCCTGGTAAGCCTCTAAATTTTCTTTTCTTACTCATCTTAACCATGTTGTCAAAATTTACATGAAAAATCCTTTTATGCCATGACCATATATCCTCATTCTTTTCCAATAAGCAAGTAGTCTCAACAGTGTCAAGGTAGAATAGGTTACCTTTAGATTGTTCACCAATGTCGATCAAATTTCCAATTCCATCATAGATTCTATCTTTTTTATTTTCAAATGCAACTCAGTGACCTGTGTTATTCAACTGTGAAACACTCAATATATTATAATTAATTCCTTTTACCCAATATGCATTCTCACATTTGATTTGATTGTTCAACATAATAGCACCTTTTCCCTTCACTTGACAAGGTGTATCATTTCCCATTCTAATAGATCCACCATCATAATGGTCAGGAAATTCAAGTTTTCCTTTATCTCCAGTCATGTGATGTGTACATCCACTATCAATAACCCAAATTTCATGCTTACTAACTTTAGAAATAAGTGTTGTTTCTACATACCTTTCATCTTCATCTGAATCATCTTTCAAAGCTACAAAGGCTGTCTCAATATCTTCATCACTGTCAAAACCAATATCATTATCTTTATCTTCAACAATGTAACAATCCTTCTTGTCTTTGTCTTTGTAATCTCGGTTATCTCTTATATCATACTGTCGGTTTCTTCTGTAGTCTCGGTCATCCTTTCTATCATTAGATCTATCATTTCTTTCATCATTCTTTCTGTTAGGGCATCTTGCAGCAAAATGGTCAATCTCTTTATAGTTAAAACATATCAAAGGTAGTTTACCTTTATATCTTCCTTTACCTTTGTGTGATATTCTAACCATTAAAGCTTCAAGTTCATCAAGTTCCTTATCATCACTATCACTATCACTGTTATTTTTTATTATGCGTTTACTACTAGATTTACCAATTTTCAAAGTAGACATAAATGCGGATTCCATAGAAGGTACAATACTGTTGTCAAAATTATTCAGCTCAAAAGAAATCAATCTTCCAATAAGACTATCAACAGTAATATTATTTCCAGGTACTACTCTCATTTCATGTATTGCAAAGACTGTTATAGAATAAATAGGCAATAAAGTTCTAAGAATCTTACTCACAATAGTGTCTTCATCAATAGTTCCACCAGTTCCTCTAATAGCATTCATAGCTTCCTTAAGTCAAGTATTGTACTGTGTTATGTTCTCTCCTTCTTTCATTCTCATGTCATCAAATTTTCCTCGAAGACTTTCAACTTTAGCTCTTAATACATTTGCATCTCCTCCATATACCAGTGTAAGATTGTCCCACATCAACTTGGTAGTTGTACATGTCTTGATGTCCTCAAATTTAGAATCAGTAAGTGAAGAAGAAATCTCCACCATTATAAGGTTGGGTTCATGTTTCTCTTTCATCTGATTAACATTCAAAGGTCCAGTAGGTAGAATGAATTCATTATCCAAGTAATTTGCAATGTTATCTCCAATCCCTCATAGGTATAGTCGCATCCTTCTTTTCCATGTTGAGAAGTTCTCCTTGTTCATCTTTGGTGCGTCTCTCTTATACATCTTGTGATCTTTATCTTAAGTCCTTCAAAACTTTCTTCTAAGCATTGTATGCTTTGATTCCAATTGTTAGAATAACTGAGGGGGGGGGGTGAATCACTTAGCTCCCAATTATCTTACAGCCCCAAATTCCTCCAGATGTATATAAAAATAATTTCAAACATATAATTCAACTCGGTGAAATGTATTTTGTATCTCAAACTTTAGTCAATAGTGTTTACCGAGTATCAGTAAATTAATATTGTGATTACCGATCAATATCAATAAAGTAAAGTGTAAAGAAAAATAACAATCCACAACATTCATGCACATTGACACATAGATTTTTAATGTGGAAACCCTACTAAGGGAAAAACCACCTGGGACTGGTAACCCAAAATATTTCACTCTTTTAAAGTGAGCTCAATGAAGAGCCAACCCTCTTAAAGGTCACAATGTACACTGTTAAATGTGACCTGGTTAGAGGATTTAAAACTAACGGTTCTCTCTTGACCATGCATTCACTATGGGTTCAATAATAAAACACTCAACATTCATTAGAATGTCATAATAAAGACTTTTACCTCCTACTCGGTTAAGAGATTTATCTGTAACAATGGTTAAACTAATACAGTAATGATATGATTCAAATACAACTTTGTTTTGCAGATTTTTAGATCTATGCTAAGTACATAATACCTCTGATCAATTTTTTCACTTTAGTTCATCTGATTCACCATACTCTCTTCTGCTTGATAATGTGCTTACCTTTGTCGCTCGGTAATGTCTGCAAAAATGCTCGATTCTGTCTTTAACCAGTTTGATTAGTCATGCATAAACTTTTCATGTGCACATCATAGCATCATGTATTTCATAATGAATCTTGTGTCTCTTATATAGACATCATAGCTCATTTAATTTCTATCCTTTATATTTTGTCGCTTAATCTTCATCGTTGATTTTGCTTCTTAAACCATCCTCGGCAGTTGTGTTAAAAACTCATTTCAATCTTTGTCGTCCAATCTTACTTGAATTTTCATAATCATTTGATCACCACAATAAACTTTATCATTTACCTTAGAATCATCAATTTCCAACTTAGTATTCTAGTCGGCCTCGGTTTGATTAAATTGCTCGGTCAATATCGTGTTGTGTCGGCAATCCCTATCTTGGTTATCACTGTGCTCGGTATACACTGTGTTTTACTCGGTGTTCACTGTGTTTTACTCGGTGTTCACTGTCTCTCAGTGTATACATAACTCTTCATTTACTAACAACATAAACTTTGTTTGTTCCAAATCTTCAATCCATAATAGATGTTTGTTACCATTATGATACTCAAATAACTTGACATCAATGATAATACATTAACTGATAATTTCAATCATCATATCTGTAACTCGATTGATTTTTGCAAATGTAAGTTTTCAAGATAAAATACCTCTTTTGTCAAATTTTAGGGCACGGATGAAAATGTAGATGAAGTTCCTCTTCAATTGCTTCCAAATCGCCTCAAATTGTCTGCAAGCTCCTTCATTAGTATGCAAGGTGTATAATGAAAGTTTGAAAATCATTTTTGTAACTTTGCATATCATAAAAAGGTATCAACATTAATTTCATTGAACTCCATAAAAAATGTATCAGAATAGGGTATGTAAAATCCTTTCGCGATCCTTTCAAACTACACAAATTTTTTTGTGATGGATATAGAATATGCAATCTACATTTCTGTAACTCACTATGTCTTCATATCTACTGCATTGTTAGATTTAGGGGTCAAATAAATATTTTCATAAAGAAATTCCCCTTAGATCAATGATCTAATTAATTCTTAGAATGGATATCCACACTGTAAGTTGGTTTGATCTTGATAGTAGCATCAATCTTCTCTTTTCTAACCCATACCTTATTCATTTCCTTCCTAACCTCATTCACATCAATAATTTTCTTTATTTTATCATTCTGCACATTGTTTCCTTCTACCGATCCTCCTACATTGTTTATTTCTCAATTCCTAGCAATATGACCATGATTCTTGCAACTAAAAAATGTCACATTAGCATACCTCGTGTTCGCAAGGTTTGTCCCCATTCTATATTGCTTTAAAATATAGCCAAATTTGTTGCATTTGTAGCAGGTTATGTCCCTTTGGTTGTTCATCCTTTATCTGCACTCACTTGCCTTGTGTCCATAATTCTTACAGGTGTAACAGTAGCCAAAAAATTTAGCATTATTAGATCTTCTTCTACACTCCTCTCTATGCCCAATCTTGTTACATGAAAAATACTTCCAATTGAATTTAAGTTGTCTCACATGTATCTTCACAGGTTCTTCATTTTTATTTTTTGATGAATTCATTTTCTCTCATGATCCATAAATTTCACCTTTCTAAAATCCAAGTCCTTGTGTAGCTCCAACTGGTCTTTGCCTTTCCAACTACTCATCAAGCTTCGTAGTACCTGATCTAATTTTTTCTTTGAATTAATTTGTAGTAGCAAGTTCACTCCTAAGAACTTCATTAAACCTTTCAATTTCCTGCTCATTGTGTCTAGATTCCTTAAGATAGATCTGCAATTATCCAACTTCACCATTTAGTATGTAACACTCTTTTGTCTTCTCCTTCAGGGTCTACTAAATATTATTCTTCTATTCAATCTCTTTATTCAACTTCATTACCGTATCTTCCAAATAATGTTTCATGTTGTCTCTATCCTTAGTGATCTATTCATGCTCATCAAAATTTTCTTTTAGGGATTGAGAACCATTTGTACTTCCTTTCTGCTACAACTGTTCAACAAGATCTTTCCTCTTATCTCTAGATTTGTTCAATTGATCTTTCAGGTTTTCAATAAAAATTCCAACATCCTTAAGCTTTCTCTCCAATTATAAATTATGATTGTTTGTTGTGTCAAGATCATCATTCTTAATCAAAAGCTTCTTCTTTTCACTTCTAGAAACTATCAGATCTTCCATCAAGATCTTCCTTAAGCAATTAGACTTCTTCTAAGGACCAAAGCTCTGATACCAATTATTAGGATTCAAGAATACTGAGAGGGTGGTGTGAATCAGTGTTCTATTAGATTTAAATTTTAACAACACTTTGTATATCAATGAAATTAACACAACTAAAAACAAAACACAACACAACAACCATAACATCATAACACCATAATTTTTGACGTGGAAACCTTGTTATGGGAAAAACCATGGTGGGGATGGAACCCACAATATGTTTTACTTCTGGAAAAATAAAGGTGCTCGGTTAAGGGTAAGATTATGTAAGAGAGGAATTCACATGCATTCAAGCTTACAGACTACAGCTCACTGCTCAATTAAAAAATCACCAACAAGGCTCACTGCCTCAACAATCTTATACAAAAGATATAGGAATCACTGTCCCAGTCATGAACTGATAAACAACATCAAGTACGCTAATACAGTTCCAGTGAAGTGTACAACTGATCAACTAGAAGGAAACATTCTTAATGATGTTCCTTTAGTAGTATATCACATTCCTTAACCTTTGCATCACAATCTCTATCGCTATATATTTGATCCATCTCAAAAAATTGATCTTATATATCAACTTGTTCCTTAACATTGTCAGCCATAAGAAAAAAACAAGTAGCGTGTAGTGTGTCGGCCAAATACCTTACCAAATATTCATGCTAACCCAAATCATAACATGTACATCATGTACCATATCGGATCTAACTCCTCCATTGATAAAAATGATTATACCATTGATCCAATAGGATCGTTGCTCGATCTAATAGTCAATTGTCTATGTCTCTATCTCAGACCTGTTAACCTGATACTTAAAAAATCATAACTCCACCAAATATTAAGATCAAACTCTGTGATCATAGACATAGATGTATATATTTCCTATGAATCATCTCCTATAATCACACATAAAAACCTTATCATATGTATCTGTACCGATCATAATACCAAAAATATATCACTATGCCAATAAGTTTGTACTTAACAAATTTTACTATCTGACCTTCGGTCTCACAAAAATATGTTAGCCAA
Organism: Thuja plicata; assembly: GCA_018584345.1. NCBI lineage: Eukaryota > Viridiplantae > Streptophyta > Pinopsida > Cupressales > Cupressaceae > Thuja > Thuja plicata. The sequence goes on along the minus strand of MU223492.1, from coordinate 740,293 downwards.
TCATTTGAAAGATGTGTAGTGTCCATCAATGACAACATACAATCACTCCATCTATGTCTCTTGCCAACACAAACTAGGAACGTCTTCCTCCAACTAGCACAACTAGTAGAAAATGAGGAACTCAATTCTGCCACAACCAATGATGATAATGTCACAAGAATTGATACTGGTGGCCCTGAGTTTGAGAAGGATGTGGGTATTTGGAAGTTTTCAAACCAATTGATCCATAAAAGAATCAAGAAGACCAAGCTAGATAAATATCAATTGAAAGTGATGGTCCAGTTGCTCGCGGAAAGCCTCAGATCGCTACTAGCACCTCTTTCGGTTCAATTGGCCAATTCCTCATATGTTATCCTGGATCCCATCACAGATAAAAAAAATCAATTGATCTCCCAATTACATGAGGGAAACCATTTTGGAAAAGTGACCCAGAAATGGATTCCAGACTTAAATTTTAGAGGTCTTCCTTTCATTAATAAATTAAGTGAGTCTTATGATGAATTGGTATTGGCTTGGAATGCAGTACTTTTTGAAATTAGGATGGCTATGATGGAAGATAACACACCTAAGAAAAACATGAAAATGCTCAAGGAAATAATTGATATGAAGATTACCATGGTTGTGAACCTTGGCATACTAAAATCACAAGATCAATCTATGCAAAAATGGATGTTCAGCATGGGGTACAAATGTGAATGCACAACTAATAGTGTGAATAATTTGAGGAAGCTTTTAAAGGAAGTGAAGGAAATGATAGACCAAATTATTGGCTACTTCAGAGATATTGGTTGCAATCTTCAAAGGAAGGACAACTTTGAGATATTCACATTGGATGAGATGAAGAACCAATACCAACAAAATATTGATGCCATCATTGCGCCTCAGACATTTTGTAAGGATGAATATAAGAAGTTGACTAACATCAATACTACTCTGACATGGTGTGGGAATTACCATCAAAATTTCATTGCCAAAGCCAAGGAAATTAAAGAATAAATGGAATTCTAGACCATCCAAAACATAAATGTCACATTTCCAGAGTCCGAAGACATAACAAAAGTTTTAAACCCTCTACAGGTGTACAAAAAAAATAAGACAAATCAAAAGACATCTGTGGCGGGAGGAGAAGAGGCAAATGCCCTGTTGTTTCCTTTTCTTGCTGACACAAAAATATTCCTCAGAGGGTTCACTCTATTTATCCCTGACACTGACCAAGCATAGAGTAGAACAACAGAAACAAGGTTTTGAAACCTCCTACACTTTGAGCTCCACTAACTCGGGCAGGATTACCCTTTAAAACTTAGAATAATGAAATCACTAAATTATTCAAGTTTGTTATTGATGGAATTATAGGAACTGGTCACTGTAACTTTTATTTAAAACATACCAGATTGAAAGTAAAGACTGATTTTAGTAATGATAGTCATTTGATTGAATGAAAAATAGACCAGTGCTCAATCCTAGGGTATGGAGTCATCTATGAATAGTTTTTAACTAGCATGATTAGAGACAAAACTTAAGGCAATTATAGGATCTGACACAAACATAGATATACCTTGTATATCTACCTCAGTACACTTAGCCAAGTTAATCCATCAAATTCATTTTCTAGCCTGAACTTTAGTGAAATATCTCTAAGGTATTTTTATATTCTCTCCTTGAAAGAACCCTAGAAGTATTTCATAATCTGCCTGACAGATATATAAATTGAAAACATTCCTAGAACATTCAATTTAGACA
>MU223492.1:675433-710047 GCA_018584345.1 Thuja plicata | reverse complement strand
TCTCTCATAAAAGTTGAAGCTCTCTCATATTGTAAGAAGTTAAAGTTCTCTCTTTTGAAGAAACTATTTTTGGGTATTATCAATCTATGCTTTGTGAAGCATTTTTATTCTTTTTTTGGCTCCATGTGTTTTCTTTGATTATGAGTTGGTAAGGGTGGATTTTCCCTTCATCAGATTGCATCAGGCTCTAAGACTAAAGGTAGTATCTTTCAGCTCAATTCAGAAGTAAGTTGTTTTTTTGCAAAAGTAGATGACAGTTGGCTATGGCACAAAAGACTTTGTCATATCAATTTTGACAACATAGTAAAGATAAGAAATGTAATGGCAGTAAGAGACCTTCCTAGTATTTCAAGACCAGTGGATACTATGTGCAGGGAATGTGTGATGGGAAAGCATGTAAGGAGCTCATTCAAAAGCAAGCAGAACTCAATAGAAAACAAATTGGATCTAGTGCATACAGACTTATGTGGTCCTACTCAAACATGATCATACTATGGAGAAAGGTATTTTATTTTGTTTGTTGATGATTTTTCAAGGATGATGTGGGTTTTTTTCTTAAAGGATAAGTCTGAAGCTTTTGATAAGTTCAAAATATTCAAAGCTAAAGTTGAAAATGAGTCTGGATTAAAACTAAAGTGTCTGAGATCAGATAGAAGAGGAGAATTCACCTCTGACCAGTTTTATGAGTATTACGAAGAACATGAAATCAAAAGGCAGTTGAGTGCTCCTAGAAGCCCTCAACAGAATGGGATTGTAGAAAGAATAAATAGGATCATACTTGACACAACGCACACTGTCATGATAGAAGGAAACATTGCACACACCTATTGGAGAGATGCAGTCAATACATCAGTCTATTCTATCAACAAAATAAAACTAAGGCAAGGCGCGGACAAAACACCTTATGAAATTTGGTTTGGTAATGTACCTACAGTAAAATACTTTAGAATTTTTGGAAGCAAGTGCTATATCAAGAGAGATGATGGTATTGGTAAGTTTGATTCCAGAAGCGATGAAGGTATTTTCCTTGGTTACTCTACTAAAAGCAAAGCAAATATATGTTTTAACTTGAGATTGAAGAAGATAATTGAAAGTACACATGTGAATATTGATGAGAATTTCATGATTCAAGAAAGATACTATGATTATGCACCTATGATTAAAGATGAACCTAGGCCTAACAATAAGGAAACTGCTATTGAAGAAATGTTTGATTGTATTTATGTAACTTGCAATGACCTTGAAGCAAGCGAAGAAGAATCACAGATAACAGATGAAGATGTCACACCTAAAGTTCCAAAATTCACAACTAGATACCACTCAAAAGATGATATCATTGGAGATTAGAGCAGTAGAGTTTTGACAAGATCTAAAGAAAAAGGTTTAACAGTTGATGAAGAGGTATGTTTACTTTCACAAATTGAACCTTTAAGTGTTGAAGATGCATCTAATGATTCAGATTGGTAGAAAGCAATGAAAGAAGAATTAGATCAGATAATCAAGAATGATACATGGGAACTGGTCCCTAGACCTTGTGACAAAAATGTGATTGGAACAACGTGGATATTCGGGAATAAGATGAATGAAAAAGGTATAGTGGTGAGAAACAAAGAAAGAATGGTATGTAAAGGATATGCGCAGAGAGAATGAATAGATTACACTAATACATTTGCCCTTATGAGTAGACTGGAAGCTATCAAGTTGTTTTTGGCCTATGCAACATTCAAGAAATTTAAAGTATATCAAATGGATGTCAAGTCAGCTTTTCTGAACGGTGACTTGGAGGAAGAAGTTTACATAGAATAGCCTGAAGGATCAAGTTTATCAGACAAACCAGACATGGTATGTAGATTAAAGAAAGCCCTTTATGGAATTAAATAGGCCCCAAGAGCTTGGTATGAGAGACTTGATGGTTACTTAACCAAGATTGGATTAAAAAAGGGAGCAGCAGATTGCAACTTATTCATGAGAGAGACACCTGATGGACTACTACTTGTTGCTATCTTTGTTGATGACATTATCTTTGGAGGTAATGACGAGCTTAGTGCAAAATTTGCCAAAGAGATGCAAAGTGAGTTTGAAATGAGCACGATTGGACCTATCAATATGTTTTGGGATTGAATGTAAAACAAACAGACAAAGGCATATTCATAAATCAATCTAAGTATGTGAAGGATATATTGAAGACTTTCAAAATGGAAGATTGCAAACTAGTAAGCACCCCCATGATAACATGAAGCAAGCTTTCTAAAGAGGATGATTGCACAACAGTTGACAAGATACTATACAAATATATGATTGGAAAACTCATATATCTTACTCAATCTAAACCAGATATTTCTAATGCAGTTGGCATTGTTGGAAGATTTGCAGCTGAGCCTAAAAAAAATCACCTAATGGAAATAAAAAGAATATTCAGATACTTAAAGGGGACTATAGACTATGGTTTATGGTATCCTAACTTAGAGAATATACAATTTCATGTGTATATAGATGCAGATTGGGCAGGTTGTGTTGATGACATGAAGAATACCTCAGGAGGAGCAGTATTTCTTGGAGACGGGTTGGTTACTTGGACAAGCAAGAAGCATAATTGTATCTCTCAGTCGACAACAGAAGTTGAGTATGTTGTAGCAACATTGAATTGTTCAACAATAGTTTGGATCAAACAGATGATTAAAGACTTTGGTATTCAGATTGATTATCCTATTATTATTCACTGTGATAACACTAGCACTATCAATATGTCAAAGAACCCTGTGATGCATGCAAAGACAAAACACATTAAGATCAAATATCATTTTCTAAGAGAAAAAGTTGCAAACAAAGAAGTAAAGTTGGATTATGTGAGCACAAAAGAACAATTAGCATATATTTTTACAAAGCCTTTATCAAAAGATACCTTTGAGTATCTCGGGGAGAAGCTGGGAGTAATTCCCTTTGCTGAGTCTGATTAGAATTTGCAGCAAGAGCATCAGTCATAGGTGACTGATGAATGGTTGACTACTCTACTTCTGGAGTAGTACCTGTGCGTAATTGTTTTTGGCACCCTTTGTCATTGATGTCAAAGGGGGAGTATATAGTTAGGGGGAGCATATACTTTGGGGGAGTATACGGTAATGAAAAATATAGTAAAAAGAGATACAACAGTTAAGAGGAGCTTTTGATGAGGATATTGAGAAGATTGTAAAAAGGAGGATACTTTGGGTTGATGGTGTTTTTCATATCATATGTTGCCATCAATGTCAAAGGGGGAGATTATTGGAGATTTGCTTCTATGCAAATAGTTGATTGTATATTTGTCATTGATGACAGCATATAATATACAATAGTGTCCTGTAAGCAATTATCAGTAAAGATATTCTGGAGCCTTGCGCGTTTACATCTATGTTGTAGACATGTTCTGGATGCAATGTTCATACATGCAGATTCAGATATGCAATTTTAGTTGATTTATGTTAATCTATTTTGGCAGTTACAGTTTTTGGAGATTATCTGTTAAGAGCTGACATATTTACATTGTTTCTTGAGTTGCACCTATCTTCGGGATATGCGTGTTTGTATACATGTTTAGTTACGAGTTAATGATGATTATCCAAAGGCGCTAAACATGTTTTAACAGAAGCGTGATGTTTGAGTTAATTTGGTAGAGCCGACTATGTGAAACAACGCGTCCACTCATTTTGAGTTGCGTGGTCCTAACTTTGATTACGTGCTTAGTTAAGCCGACAAGGAAGTTGCTGAAGTGTTTCCTACAGCCGTCGTGGACTTATCCTTGGGGAAGATACATATAGTAGTTCAAATGTGATTGCTAAGAGTGAAAATGAAGTGAAAAAGATAAGACAGAGCAGAGCAGAAAGTTAGACAGTAAAGCTACATCTTTCATCAGTTGAAGATCTATGTGAAGAAGCAGAAGAAGATTACAATTCACTGGAACTGATCAAGACAGCAGGTCTACTCAAATAGTTCATTATTAGATATAGTGTATATCTGCCTTACAGAAGTTGCAACCTTCTCCATTTGAGCAGTGAGCTCTTGGACAATGTGTCCTCACCCCAAAATTGTGTTGTTCAATTCTGTGTTATCTTGTTGAGTTTATGTTTAAAGTTATTCTGCACTTAATTGGAAAAAGAATTGAATCTTGTAGATAACTGATTCACGCCCCGCCCCCCCCTCTCAGTTATCTCTTGGGACTATTCCTAATAATAGGTAGATGAATCGTAAATATTGAACTTTGTTTATGTATTTTGATTGAGATGTTCTTTGTAGCATTATTTGCTAATAGTTTGTTCAAATTTCTTTCCATTGGTGAAAGAAGCATTTTATAAATATGGATTTATCTTTATGTTTCCATCTTTGTGTGGAGATTTAGTCAGTAGATTGTAGTTTTGTGCACTTTGATGCAATTCATTTTAAGTATATCATTCAGGGATATTTCATGGTGATATTATTCACTAAAGCCTTTTATGCTTTATAGTAAAAAACATACCCCATTAAATTAGTGAGAAAATTACAAAAATTCATTGCATATTTGTTACAAGGGAGTTGTACCTTTAAATTCAGAGTGGTTTTAAGGGCTAGAGTCATTTTTCCTAAAAAAAAAGTTGATATGCTAACCAATAAGTAGTAAAATAACTAGAACGTAAAATATCTTAATATTTTATAATTCTATTTGCATTGTTATGTGGAAGTGTTCTCTATAAATTGTCTATTTTTTTACTAACACAACCATAATTTGATTCATTGTAAATATTCCTATTATATTTTTACTATTTAATTACAACTTTTTAAATATATATTTTTTAAAAGATAGAACTCCTTTGAAACCCCTTTTATTAAAAATTATTTAATTAATTTTTTTTTTTAAATTTAATAAAAATGAATGTTATTATTTTAAATATAAATTTTATTTTTACTTCAAAATAACCGAGCTACGCATTAAATACTTTTTAGGATTTACAACTCTCTTAAAAAGGGAACAAATATTTTCATCCTATAAAATACCTCCACCATTTAAATACATGTTTTGTACATAAATGATGGAAAATCTTGAGAATGTGAATGAATTGGCCGGGTCAAAGAGATTATAGTATTTCGTAACTGAATTAATGGTTTTGTGTTTAGCAAATTTAGGTGAAAAGGGAAAAGTTGAAAATGTGATGTAATAAAGATTTAAATTGATGCAAAATAATTGAAATGGGTGAAAAGAGATTAGATATTTATTTATTTAAAGATGTGATGTCAATCTTAATTATTTTGATTGGACGGGACATAATAACATACGATTAAAAATTAGAATTCGGTATTGGATTAATGATTAGGGTTTTATTATATAGATGCGTGTTGAGATTTGTACATGTGTAAGAGTAAGCTTAAACATTTTTTTTCCACATGATTTTGTTTAAAGTTTTATTTATTTTTTGATTTTGTAAAAATTATTTGCTTATGATTATATCATTTAAATTTTTTTTTTGCCGTTGATATAAATAGGAGATTGTGAGTTACATCTTAAAGTAAATAACATATGTGAAATACAAAATATAAAATTTGATGCAATTAAGATTGAGTAGATTAAGTTATTTAAAATGAGATTTTTATGGCTAAATGAATATGTTTTCTACTGTCAATTGATGGTTACAATACTTTAGGATGATGTCTCTATAAGTCACTTTAAACTATATGGGAAATCTAATCTAGGGATGCATAATTCTTAGTGAATGAGCCAATCTAGATGTAAAATGTTGGATTTAACAAATACAAGTAAATATTCATTGTCAGGGTCAATTAATTCATTAAAAGAGATAAATTGAATTCTAGGAATCTACACAAAGTGATGCAAAACAAAAGGCAACACTTACACACACCTCGACTATGTTTTTTTTTAATATGCCATTAGACAAGGCATACTACTAAGACTTTTGAGAGGATCTATATGAATGAAGTTTCTAAGATAATTTTTCTTTGATAGAATTTAAAGCTTTCCAATTAGTTTTTGTTGAAATTTCTTAGATATATAAAGCTTGCAAGATTTTTAAGATGTCCCCTTGCCTGTCCTTTATCTCTTTTAAGAGTATTTTGGATTTAACAAATAAAAGTGACGATTCCTTATTAGGCTCAATTAATTCATTAAAAGAGACAAATTGAATTTTAAGAATTTATATCTATACAAAGTGATGTAAAATAAAAGAAAACAAAAGAAAACACTTAGGTGCCTGGAGGTAGCCAGCAGAATGTCACTAGGAAGAGCCAAGACAACATAAGATTCATGCAGGTGGCCAAAGGGCGTGCTCAGATGGACATCCAGATGAGTTCCTAGCTAGTTGATGAAATTAATGACATCAACAAAAAGTACTCTGAGCTTGAGGATAGAGTGAATAAAATCGCTCTTCTGATGGCTAAGCCCTCTCATTTTGAAAGGAAGGATTCTGTTACCCAGGCGGAAGATGATGATGCTAGGCTGATGGAGAAGCTAGAACTTAAAATCAATGCTGTAGTCAATTTTTGAATGCAGACTACCTCCAGCTGCATCCAAAACTTGGAAGACACCCTCAATAGGATTATGAACAATAATTTTGAGGGAATGAAGGTGACTAGCAGTAACTTGAGGGCTTTGCTTGCTGTGTTGGATGGGAACTCTACTCCCATTGTTATCGAGGATGATGCTGCTAAAGACCCCAGCCCTGCCAGCCCAGGTACTCGGACAAGGGCAAGTGCCAAAAAGATGAAAGCTGCCAACACGAAGGAAATCAAGGAACTCAGGGAGGCCATCCAGCGATATGACTTGCTGACGACTGACATGATGGAGCTTATGGAAAAAATGACCTAGCTGTGTTGCACCTCGTGATCGTGTGTTTTTTGTTTGCCCTGCTTCTTTTTGCTGGTTGGTTGTAATGTGCTGGGGGGTTACTAATGGCTCCATCTGTTTCCCCCAGCAATTTTTTTTTGTTGGATCCTTCTTTTGCTGTGCTGAATTCTGCCTATCTTTTCTCCTTTTGTAAAGGGTTACGGTTCCCTTCAAAAATTGTTTTACCCTTAATCAAAAAAAAAAAGAAAACACTTACATATACAACTATAATTTTATAATAACATGTCATTAGACAAGGCATACAATCAAGGTTTTTGAGAGGGTCCATATGAATGAAGTTTCTAAGAGCATTTTTCTTTGATAGAAATCAAAGCTTTGTGATTTATTTTTGTTTGAATTCCCCGCCATTGCCATTCCTTTGTCTCTTTTAATACCAATAACCAATTTTGATCTTATACAAATATTGCATATATTTTAAAATAAGATTTTATAATCTATTCCAAACTCTTTCTATAGGTTATAGTATATACTATATATGAAAGAATATAAAAATCATTCAACAAGAAATATTCTCTTGTAAGAAATTTATCTTTTTTCATTTTAGATATTGTAATTTACATTCTAAAATTTATAAGCATAATATATAGATCTTTTCTAGAATATTGATTTAATTATCCAAAAATGATTACATACTAAATTTTATTTACATAATAATAAATAAATAAATGTATATAAATAATTTTAAAAACTTAAAACTTGAAAAGTGTTTTTGAGATATTTTTCCATTTAAATTTTATAAATATTATTAATGTCGAGAGATATTTTTACAATGATCAAGAGGTGAAGTAGAATGGTGCACGCTAACAATTGTCTTTGAAAAACTTTTACCGTCAATTATACAACCATTTACACATCCAAGAGGTAATATCTAATAATAAACATAACATTTAAAAAAATAACACATTGAATTTATGTTTCAATATAAATAAAATTATTTCAAAGTAAAATAAATTAACTTTCAAGGAAATAAAATAGAATCAAATTGACATCTCTCCTTATTTTTTTACAAAATTGTGTCTAAAAAATCTATAAGAGTTAATGGTTCCATGCTCTAATGGTGAAGTTAAATGGTTTAAAATTACTCCTTTGAGGCAATGCCAACATCATAAGGGTTGAGATTGAGATCACATCCCAAAAAATTTAACCCTATTTGAATTAATATAAAAATCTTCCATTATAAAATAATTATAATAATTTTCAATTTCATATAAAATATAGTATTAAACACCAATACATTATATCAAAAATTTGAATCATATTGATGGTTGCCTAAATATTTAGATTGAACATACCACTCAATGACAACGAATAAGAAATAGTTAGACTACACATTCCTATATGGATTAAATTTCCTAACTAATTGCTTCATATCATTCTCAACAATTGTGTTTATTAAGAAACGTTGATAAAATAAATAACACACATTCAAATCTCGAAGCTATATGTGAGCAAATATCATAAAAACAACCAGTTCAAATAAAAATGATTGTGAATTTTCATGGACCTAAAATAAAAAATAGTTTTTAGGGAAACATCATCCATAAAACAAATTAATTTGTGAAACAAAAACAATAGATCAAGTGAGAATGTTGTGAACTTCGACGAAGCTAAAATATGAATTGTTAAAATATAAAATATATTAAATATTAGATATTTAAAGGATTGGGGGAGGGGGAGTAGTGGTACAAGATGAAAAATAGAACATGTTCCAAACTTTTGAAGACACAAATGATAGACATTTAAAAAATCTATAATAGTTAATAGTTCCATCATTTAATGGCGACGTTGAATGGTTCAAAAATGAGTTCATCAAAGATAAATTTTAAATAGTGCATGTCTTTAAATTATAAGAAATGAGAATAAGATTGCACCCTAGGAAGTTTAACCCTATGTAAATTTATATAAAAATCATCCGTTAAAAAATCTACACTAATTTCAATTTTGAATATAAAAAATAATGTTAAACATCAATAAATTTTAATACAAATTTGAATCATGTTGATGATTTTATTTAATATCTAGATTGGGCATACCACTCAATGAAAGTGGATATGAAATTATTAGATTGAAATTTCCCACTAAATTAAATTTCCTAATCAATGGTTTCATATCATTCTCAATAATAGTGTTTATAAATAAAATTATTCCACTTTATAATATCATTCAACAAGCAAATAAATTAAGTGATATCAAATTACTTAAATAATTGCTTCATATCATTCTTAATAATTGTATTTACAAATACAAATATTTCTCCTTTCTCTATTATATGTTCATAAAACAATCAAATTTGTAAAACAAAAACAATTAGATCAAGTGGTAATGGTGGTGAATAATGATGAAATTAAATCAAGTGGTAATGGCGGTGAATAATGATGAAATTAAAATGAGAATAGTTGAAATATATATTATATAAGGAAACACCATCAATTAAACAAATGAATTTGTAAAACAAAAACAACTAGATCAAGTGAGAAAGTGAGAATGGTTGCAAATTTTGATGAAGTTAAATATTATATTTTTAATATTTAAAGTCTTAAAATGGTCCCATGGTTTAATGGGTGAACTTGAATGGTTAAAAAATGAATTCATTAAAGATAAGTCTTGGATAGTACAATGCCTTCGAATTATAAGAGATGAGATCTAGATCACGCACTTAAGAATTTCGCCCTATTTAAATTGATGTAAAAATCCTCCATAAAAAATCTATAATCATTTCAATTTCATAGAAACCATGATATTAAACATCAATGCATTATGACAAAAATTTGAATCATGCTAATGCAAGCATAAAATATTTAGATTGAGCATACCACTCAACGAAAGTGAATATGAAATAATTAGATTACAAATTCTCATTAAGTTTCCTAATCAATTGCTTCATGACATTCTCAATAGTTGTATTTATTAAATAAATTTACTTCTCTTTCTCTTACAAATTATTTCGCAAAACAATAGTAGTGACATCAAGTGGAAGTGTTGGTGAGTTTTAGTGAACTTAAAATGAGAATAGTTGAAATACATATTATAAGAAAATAGTGTCCATAAAACAAATTAGTTTGTCAAACAAAACAAATTAGGTCGAGTAAGAACGGTTGTGAATTTTGGTGAAGCTAAAAAGAAAATTCTTATGCTAGTGAAGTTGAAAGATTCTTAAAGAGACAACCAAGGATTAAGTCTTGCTCCTTCCACATCACACCGTCTCTAAGACTAAAGCAGTCTATGGAACCCACGAACAACACACGCCCCATAATATGACATCAAAGCTTTAAACAATTTGTAACTTCCTCTTTGGATCCGTTCTTGACATTGAATTTTGATTAATAGGTTTGCTATTTTGTCTAGTTCTGTTTCCTCAAATAAAGTACTTAAACTGTCTACTTCTAAGATATCCACATAGTTGGAGTAGATGTCATTGTTTGTTGGGCACTCCATGATAAAATGTCGCTCTGTCTCTCCTACTCCAACGTTGCAAAATATTCATATTCTCTTTTCCAATTCTTTCTTAGACATCATTTGATGAGAGAGCTTGTACTTTCATATCAGATATCTCGAAGCTAAAATGACTTTACCAATCAATTTTTTTCCATAAAATTATTGACCTCAAAATATATAATATGTTGTGTAGACCCTTTAGATTATGTTGTGTGTAGTTTATTTGCATCAATGTTTTGGATCAAACTCCTTGATCCATTACTAGAATGAAAATGTTGCATAATTTGGTCCAAAACGTTGATGCAAATAAACTACACAACGTAATCTAGAAAATCTCCATAATATTATTTCGATTTGAAACATTGATGCAAATAAACTACACAACGTAATCTAGAAACTTTCCACAATATTATTTCAATTTGAAACAGTATTGCGAATAAACTACACAACATAATCTATAAACTCTCCACAATATTATCATAAATGAAATGTAGAAAACTTATGTCTCAAAATATATAATATTGAAAGAATAAGGAGGAGGAAGGGTAGAAATGGGGAAAGGGCAAAACTAGAGGGCGTTGAACATGGTACATATGATAAATTCAACTAATAAACCAAAAGAGAATGGATGGGAGCATGGTTGAACCAACTATAATTTCAACTAATAAACCAAAAGAGAATCGATGCAAGATGATTCCAACTTCCTTTCGTCTTGATGAACGTGGGGACTGGAACCTATCATTGAGGGGAGAAGCAAGGAAGAAAAGAAGGAAGGAAGGAGAGCATCTTGAGCACAACGAGGCAAATCAAATCAATTGGATTAGTTAATTCCCTCTTAACTATGATGCTTCAACGTGATTAGATGGAATCAAGTGAGTTTAGGGAGCATAATAATTAATCTAGTGTACACATACATAGTTAAAATGTATGGATTGGAAAAGGATATTTATGGGTAAGGGGGTGAGTGGGGGCCATGGGGGGGAGTGGCCGGACTAGGCCCAAAAGTGAGGGAATTGAAGTGATAATTGATAGAAAAAAATGTGAGGAGACATTGTTGCATTTGTCGGGATGCGAAATAGATGGTTATGGCACGCATGCGCCAAGGCGTCTCGTTCCATGAATTTAAGATAGCGTTTTCCCCTTGTATAGATTTTGTGCATATGATTACAAACGTGAAAGGGGGGACATGGGCCCCACGCTCCCACCGCCCACACAATTAAACCCCTATTCCTGCAATATCAAAAAGACAAGCCTGATGCGACGGTATCCTACGAGGGAGACAGGAGCTGCCGACGTGGAGGGCACTTGGGCCCGACGCACCCAATCACAGCCCTCCGGCCCACGTGGTGTCTGGCTCCACGGTGGCAGCACCCAATCACACTGCAAATGATAGGCAATGAATAAATGATTAAAAGGGGGCGTGGGCGGCGACCTGCCGCATTCTCACGCTTCCTACGAACATCCAACCAACCCTTAAAAAAAATACCATATCCATATCCATATTCATATATTATCCCTACAAGACTATTATAATGTTTTGTTGCAATCTAAGAATGTAAATGATAATGTTCCATGCAATCATGATGAGGGGGGCTTGGATCTTGGGATGGAAAGGAAGTGTGAGGCGGGCGGCGGCGGGGGGAAAAAAATCCACTGTATTTAATAAAAATTAAAATTGGGGGAAAAAAATAAAGTAGCGGGTCTTGCACGCCACTCACATGGAATTTTGATGATCAGGGTTTACTAATGAGGTGTGAAGAATTGGGTGGTTTCAATAATTATTATTGCGGTTATTAATGGTCAAGATCGTACTTCCATCATTGCTGTTCCACCACCTATTCTGACTTAATTACATTGGTCCAACCCCCCACTTCACTTCTCTAATCATTCACAGTCAGCCTTTCTAATTATAAACTCTTCTCCCCCCCTTTGTGGTATACTCACTGTGTATGTTTCCCGAGGTGGTATACTCATTGTGTATGTGTCGCTACTCATTGTGTGTGTATCCCCCATCCCCTCCCCTGGCTGGCGTATACTCATTAAGTATATATGAGTAGGATTGGTATTACTCACCTCATCACGCGCGCGTGCAGCTACAGCGCCCTCCCGCGCACGATATAGAGGCCTCGTGTGTTCTTTGCGTCAAAGCACAGGATTTTCCATCTCCTCCATCTTCTTGTTCTTCTTCCTGTTCTTGGCTTGACTGTGAGAGGTTTTGACTGTGACCGTATCTGATTTCATCATCCCTGACGTCGCAACAAGAGATTTGAAGCCTTCGGGGGATGTCAAATATTTGAAGCGTCCTTCTTCTTCTTCCTTCTCTCTCTGTGAGCTCTTGAACGCCGGACAGAGGTTTTGGTTTACTTGCTCGAGAAGTTTGGGTGAAGGAAGTGTTTTTGGCGAAGATTTTTTGGTAGAGGAAGTGTTTTTGGTGAAAACGAGTGTTGTTTTTCTTGGCATGGAGGAGACGAACAAGGAGCAGCGGGGTTTGGAGCGGCTTAGGTCGATGTCCATGTCGGCGGAGGACGCAGGTCTCGGGCTTTCCATCGCCATGCCCAGGCAGGTTGATGAGCTTGAGGATTCGCCTATTAATGGCTTGCCTTTGCAGCTCGAACTTCTGCCTTTGCGCCCCCTTGCGCGCGTCGCGCCCGCTCCTCAGGGTTCGCCTCCGTCTCCGCCCTTTCCCTGGTTGCTGCCCCATAGCTGTGAGTATTTTGCCTGGTTCGATCCTCAAAATGTTGTCTTGTTGCGTTTCCTGTTTGTAGATGCGAGTATTTTGCCTGGTTCGACTGGAAAGATGCTACCTTGAGGCTTTTCTTGTCCATAATACTCCTGGTTTGATTCTAAAATTGCAATCTTGATGCTTTTCCTGTGCAAACCTTTGAGTAGTATGCCTGGTTTGATTCTGAAAATGTCATCCTGTTGCTCTTCCCGTCCAGAATACGCCTGGTTCGATCCTGAAAATGTCGTCTTGTTGATTTTCCTGTCCAATATAGCTTTGTGCGTAATATGCCTGGTTCGATTATGAAAATATCATCTCGTTGCTTTTCCTGTCCGTAATACGCCTGGCTCGATTCTGGAACTGTAATCTTGTTGCTTTTCCTTTCCACAGCTGTGAGTAGCATGCCTGGTTCGGTCCTAAGAATGATGTCGTCTTGTTGCTTTTCCTGTTCACAATACGCCTGGTTCGATCCTAAGAATGTCGTCTTGTTGCCTTTCCTGTGCAAAGCTTTGAGAAGTATGTCTGGTTTGGTTCTAAATATGTCGTCTGGTTGCTTTTCTTGTCCGTAATACGCCTGGTTCGATTCTCAAATTGTCGTCATTCCGATTTTCCTGTGCATGGCTAGGAGTAAATATATGCCTGTTTCGGGTGTAGAACTGTTATTTTGAAGCTTTTTACCTGTGAGTTGTGGTCTGATAGGGTTTGCTTGTGCAGGCCGAGAAGAGGTGACGATTGCGGAAGCGAATCCTGCACGCGGAATCGACATGAATCGGGCGCCGGACGTATCATCGGCCTTCCGCTCGGAGGCTTTGCGCGTTCTGGAGAGCGGCGGGCCTTTGCCTGTGAAACGTGAGCGGGAAAAGGTGTCCTTTGAATTCGAGCTCGAGAGGGATCGAACCTGCGACGTGAGCTCCAGGACCAGCGACGAGGAGGAAATCGGGTCTACGAGGAAGAAGCTCAGGCTTTCCAAGGAGCAGTCCGCTCTGCTGGAAGAGAGCTTCAGAGAACACAGCACTCTGAACCCGGTAACTTGGATTGCTTCTTTAACAAACCCTAGAATATTTAACCGAGGTTTTGGAATTTTCGTAAGGGTTTTCGTTTTCTGGAGCCTGATCCGTGTTTTATTTCGAATCCTAGCAGAAGCAGAAGAACGCGCTGGCAAAGCAGTTGAATTTGCGACCGCGGCAAGTGGAAGTCTGGTTCCAGAACAGAAGAGCTCGGTATGCCGTTATTTTCCATTATTTACAGAACAGGTCACAGGTTCGAGACTCGCCAAGGGTTGAAAACCTAGAACCAGGATTTTTATTCTAAAATTTGCCATTTCTTGTCCGTTTTTCTTCCAGGACAAAGTTGAAGCAGACAGAAGTGGACTGCGAGCTTCTGAAGCGATGCTGCGAAAACCTAACAGAAGAAAACAGGAGATTGCAGAAGGAGCTTCAGGAGCTGAGGGCTTTAAAGGCCACTCCGCCATGCGTAATCGGAGGAACAGGAGGAGGAGCGGGCGGCCGAGATTATTACATGTCGCTTCCAGCAGCCACGCTCACCATGTGCCCTTCCTGCGAGCGCGTCGCCTCCATGGACAACCTCAACAACAGAAGCGCCACCCTTCCCTTCTCAAAACCCCAGCTTTCTCAGTTCGCTCAACAGTCGGCGGCATGTTAGCTTTAATAAGCTTCTGCTTTCCCTTTCATTTATCAATTTCCCTCATCTCATCTTCACAGCGCCTCTTTTTGCTCAGATCTGTGATGTTCTTCCTTTCTTTCCTTTCCCCCTTCCCTTCCCCACACAGAAAATAGTGATATATACAATACATATCCATCCATTGAATACAAGGAAACACAAAGAGAAGAGAAAGCGATTGACTAACAATCTCCACGCCGTCTTTCGAGTCGATCTCGCCGTGCAGGAGATTCGTCTGTCTGTAAATTGTCAAAATCTCCTCATCTCCATTCATTATTGTTCTTGCTAGTGGTCTCTGTACATAAATTTTGAAGCTGGAGGAAATACAATACCAAATTATAGTAATAACATTAGAGAGTTCTGATGACCTCATCACTGGTTTCTGATCATTATAGCTGTTTTCTGTACTTCATCCATGGTTTCTGGTACCTGTTTCAAATTTGGAATAATATTTTGAGGAAGAGTTGTTATTCTGTTCGTTTACTGTTACAACGTTTTCTGTTGTAGCTGTGGACAAGCTGTTATGAATCTCTGGTTAAGATTTGACATTTTCTTGAAGATCACAAATTTACGAGTATAAATGATATTATGCCATGTCGATATGGAGGAGATTATGTATGTATTGATATTACAGAGATTTAACGAAAATATATTTATCGTCAGGCTTGAATTTTTGCTTGAATTTTTGCACCAGACATTTTACGCCATAGATTTTTTTTCATTTTTTATTATTTTGTCAAATCCATAGATTATGATTTCAAATTCCTTATCTTGGCAAATCTCCATTAACGGAAGATTTGAGGAGAGTATGTAAGTATTGATAATCCACTAGAGATTTAACGAACAGGTATTTATCTTCAAGCTTGAATTTAATGCCGTAGATCTTTTCATTTTATTTGAATTTAATGCCGTAGATCTTTTCGTTTTATTTAAATTTCTTAGTTAAATTTGTGATTTGAAAATCTTCCAGAGATTTAACGCACAAAAATTTATCGTCAAGCGTGAATTCAATGTCGTAGATCTTTTCACATTTTATATGGATTTCTTAAGAAAGTTTGTGTTTTGAGATTCTTCCAGAGATTTAACGAACAGATATTTATCTGCGTTAAGTTTGGATTTTGGGCCAGACATTTTACGCCGTAGAACTTTTCATTATTTAAGATTTGTTTAAGAAAGATTGTGATTTGAAATTCCTTGGCTTGTCAAATCTCCATTAATGGAAGATTTGATTCCATCATGATAAGTACTCAAGTAATTCAGCATCGTGCGCGTATTCTTTGTTCTATATATCCCAGGAATATCATGCAAATATATATACAATGATATCGGGCATTCGTTGAATATTTCCCAGTTCCTTATCCTTTCCTTCTCGACCAAGGCATTCAAAGAAATACCCCCTTTTTTTTTCCCTAATTTCATCGGTCAAAAAGACGATCTTAAGTAAGGAGACAGAAAGTCGCTACAAAGCGTAGCGTATTATTCTTGCTATATCTTCTAGAAATATCCTCTCGTAAAAAATTCAGAGGATTGCAAATTCTTATGCTTGACGACATCTTTGACAAATAAAGCCCTCAACAACCCCAAAAAAACAGTTGAACAGTTATCATGGTGTCACAACATTAGAAAAATTAGGCATGGCATTAAAAATGGTGTGATATCAGAATTTTACAATCTATAATTTGGTTTGTGTTTAGGTTTTTAGATTAAATTGTATAAGTTTTTGAATCAATGTTTCGGGTTTTAGTGATTCATCATCACGATATTAGACCATGTTTGTAATCATATTTAGTGATTCATCATCATAATTTTTGACTGTCTAATGATGTATGCGTTATTATGGGAAAATGAAATCATGGATACCATTTTTCAATTGGTTTTAGTTGTCAACAAACAATAGACTATTGAACTTTTTCTGGATTGCCGTTTAGATTTCTTTGAATACAAGTAACTTATAACTTTAAAGTATAAGTAACTTTATACCAGACTCTGTAATGTACATAGTTATCAGGAGAGAATAAAATGAGGGAGACCATTTTTCAATTGATTTTAGTTGTCCACAAACAACATACTATTGAACTTTTTCCTGATTGCAGTTCAGATTTCTTTGAATATAAGTAACACTTGTAACTTTAAAGTAAAAGTAAGTATATTTAATAAATAAATACTTATATCATTAAACACAAATGGATATGGCTTTAGTTAAATAAATGGTTGGGCCAATAAATGAGCAATAATAAACATCATATAGTTATAAGAGAATAGTTCATAAATATAGACTTGATGATAGATAACTTTGATGTGGTGTGGAATTGATTCATCACTGTGAAACTTTTATGTCATTTTTATGAATATTATTAACACTGCCTACAACAGTGCTATAACTTTAAGTGCGTTTTAGGTGGTTGGATAGATGTTGCCATGTTAGTGTAACGGGAAGTAAAAGCAAGTAAATTAAATATATTATTACCATTACGCATAAATTAATGTAGATAAGGTTGGGTAAATAGTTGGGTCAATAAATAAAAAGTGATATAGGATAGTTCTCAAATTTAGAGTTGATGATATATTAATTTTGATGTCACATGAAGTTGATTTGTCATTCTTTAAAAAAAAAAAGTTCTTGATATGACGACTACTTAATTAGAATTGATGTAGAAATTTTTTTGGATAGATATTGCCATGTTAGTGCAAGGGCAAGTAAAAGTAAGTAAATTTAATAAATACTATCATTAAGCATGAATTAATACAAATATAGCCGGGTAAATAGTTGGGCTATAATAAATGATGGATGATAAATCAAATGAGGATAGTTGTTAAATTTAGAATTGATGAGAGATTAATTTCCATGTCATGTGAAATTGATTTATCATACTTTTCTCAAACAACTTGTCCTTGATATGATGACTACTTAATTATAATTGATGGAAAAAATCTCGAGATATGATTTTGAGCATTGTGGGTTCAATCTTTATTTAAATGGAGTAAGAAAAATCCAATACTAGATTTTGATGAGTAGGTCTCGGTTTTAATAAAATCATGTCCTTGGTATGATGACTATTTACTTAGAATTGATGCAATTTTTTTTTTAGATTTGATTCTAAGCGTTGTGGGTTCCATGTTCATTGACATGGATCTAAATTTTGATGTGTGGGTCTTTATTGGCAAACACATTTTTAATTTATAAAATTTGATTGTCTTGTATCTTTGGTGTCTTATATGCGTATACAGATCATAGTATTTATAAACACCTATAAGAGTTTGTTGGGTTGTTCAGGTCAAGTTCTCTTAGGTTGGGAAGCACAGGCTTGTGAATGTGAAAAAGATCATTGGGTAAAATTGATGAGATTCTTTGTTACTTGAGAATTTGAAGTACCATTAAGAATTAATTGCATGTTGAATGTCTTGAAATACTAGGACATGACAACATGTTGCACAAATTTAATTTAAGTTGGTTGTCAACACTTACCACCAAGGGGTAGGGAAGTTGATATTTGAATTTTAGTTTCATTTTTGCGCATTGTAGAATTGATCTTGCATGGTGCAAAAATAAAGTTGAACAACGAAATAATAATCTTGAGGTAATGAATTTTCCATAACCACCAAATCACGAAGATTCCCTATAACTCCCATTTTTTACCTATTCAAGTAACTTCTCTATGAAATGCCTTTCAAACTATAACATTTTAATGAATAAATACTAAATAAATGATGTCTTTATCCTCACATAAACATCCTAATTATTCCACCCCATGCTGTTTGAAAATCATACATTTTTATTATTTATATAATTAAATGTAAATTTTAAGATAAGATTGTAAGGTGAATGACACACCCAGTCCAACCATTTTCTCACTTGGAATTTGCATCACAAAGACATTTTAAGAACTAGAAATAAATCAAGTTCTAGTAGAGGCAAGGCCTATAACTTCTTTGCACGAAATGAATTTCTCCATAATAACTTAGTGAGAGAATGTTCAACATTAACCAAAGTGTCAAACTTTATGTATCTTGACTATCCTACCCTCAACTACCTCACAACAAAAATGATATTCCACATTGATAGACTTTATACAAGTATGGCGCATCAAATTATTCACCAAAGAGATATCACTATGACTAGTGAATCTGATCTTGATCTATCTACCCCCAAAGTCAATACTTGAACACAACCTCTACAACCACATTGCCTCCTTACATACATTTATCCAAACCATGTACTTTGCACCTACAATAGATAATGCAATTGCAGATTCTAACTTACTCATCCATGTGACAACTCGTACAAATAAAGTGAACAAATAACTACTCATGAACCACTTATCATCCAAATTACCAACCAAATCTAAATAAATAAAGTCTCGTCCACCTAGTAATTTCTCAAATTATTAGTCCCGTAATAACAAAAAAAGACCTCTTAAAATATCACTTTCTTTTTACAAAATTCAAATACTCTACCAAATTTATACATAAACTTGTTAAGAACTCCATTAGTTGGGCAATATTTGGTCTTATATAGACCATAAAACACAATAAGCTACTTAAACCACTAGCATAAGGAACATTAAGCATGTCTTATAAATCAACATAAAACTTAGGACATTAATTCAATGATAACTTAATATTGACTCTTGTAAAAGAATATTCATTAATTTATAACATCACATTGTGAATTGTTATAAAATAATCTAAACATACTCTAACTAAGCCAAAGTTTTATGCCATCCCGATCCTTTCTAACCTAAATATTTAATAGATTTTTTTTAAATACAAATCATTGATGTGAAAAATGAAAAATAATTGATATTTGAAGCTCCTAATCGTACCCCTACTATTTCCAATGAACATGCCATCAATATATAAGATAATTATTAGTACCCAATCATCAATCAAATTGATATAAATATATAATGAGATCATATTTACTCCTAAAAAACCCAAGTTTTAATGTGAAATAATAAAAAATTTGATTACATATATATGAGGAGTCCATTTTAATAATATAATGACTACTTCAACTTACAAGCTATGTTTTCCCCTTTTACCTTGAGACCAATGGACTATTTTATATAAAATTCTTCTTCAAATTCTTTGTGTAACACCCATTTTCTCTACCTCTAATTCATATTCAATTATAATAGAGAGCATAAATCTAGTCTACCTAGCTTGAGTTTTATTTTATGTCATTTTGTTTAATCAACTAATATGTATTATGTCATTCTACTTAATCAAATAAAGCTTATAAATTGATTAAAGTCCACAATAATTTGAATGGAGATCAAAATAAGTAGTTTCGTCACAATGCAAGAAAAAATAATACCACATTACATCCTTTTTGTTTGAAAATATTTTTCATTATTATTAAAATGTCAAAAAAGATTACATCTAATTTGACCACTGTCAATAACAAAAATCACATTCACATGCACATTTTCTATTTTAATTGTGCACGCTCATAGAAATATATTTCTATTTTGTTGATACCAAGCATGATCCTACAAGGAGGCCTGATATATATGTTGAACACTTATGGAAATTGAGGAGGGGGAGGGTGAATCAACATATATTAAAACTTAACCATTCATTGCAATTAACATGTGTAGAAGTAAATAATTGAAATATAAAGAGAAACACGCAAGAATACCTAGATTTTTACATGGAAAAATCAATGTGGGAAAAACTATGGTGAGAACTATCTCACTATGAAAAGTGATTACATTGTTTTAGGTTCTTGGCCAAAGAAGCTCACTTCTCTTGATTTGAACTTGTAGGTTAAGGAACACAACCTTAGGACAAGATGCAATAGACTTGGAAACACCAAAGATCACTTCTTCAGGGAAAGATACAATATGTTTTGATTACAATAAATTATGATTGTTGAACTGAACTGAAACACATCCTTTTGGAATGCTCATTATAGTTCATTGTTCTTGTACCGTCATAAATTGTAAGCACCTTACATGTGTGTACAATTTCATGATTGTTTAGCATCCACCTTAGCGTGCTTTCATTTCATTGTGCATAGTAGGACTTCATATGACACTTAATGGACACCTAAATTCAAATATGAGTCCTCTATTATTTAAATCTTTCTTAAAATTGAAGTAAGCCCTTATTTCAAAGTGTTCTCCTCTATCTTTTCCTCTAATCCAATAAATCATTTCATCACCCAAGCCCTATGTTACCATTTGTGGCGTTCGTGTTCTATCTTGACCTTGAAATTAGTTATACCTTGAAATCCTGCATCCCGTAATTGTTTGGGATCTATGTGGACCCGATTTGGGATTTGATTAGATGGAACAAAATGGTTAGGTCACTGTGTTCCCCAAGGATTGGGTCCAAATTGGAACTAGGGCCCTCTCTCGACATTTTAGAAGGGTATTTGGATTTACAGTCCAGAAGGTTGTTTGGGGTATACTAGACCCTAGCAAACACATTTTTAATTCTAAGTGTTGTGGGTTCCATGTTCATTGACATGGATCTAAATTTTGATGTGTGGGTCTTTATTGGCAAACACATTTTTAATTTATAAAATTTGATTGTCTTGTATCTTTGGTGTCTTATATGGATCGTAGTATTTATAAACACCTATAAGAGTTTGTTGGGTTATTCAGGTCAACTTCTCTTAGGTTGGGAAGCATAGGCTCGTGAATGTGAAAAAGATCATTGGGTAAAATTGATGAGATTTTTTTTTACTTGAGAATTTGAAGCACCATTAAGAATTAATTGCATGTTGAATGTCTTTAAATACTAGGACATGACAACATGTTGCACAAATTCAGTTTAAGTTGGCTGTCAACACTTAGCACCAAGGGGTAGGGAAGTTGATATTTGAATTTTAGTTTCATTTTTGCACATTGTAGAATTGATCTTGCATGGTGCAAAAATAAAGTTGAACAACGAAATAATAATCTTGAGGTAATGAATTTTCCATAACCACCAAATTAGGAAGATTCCCTATAACTCCCAATTTTGACCTAGTCAAGTAACTTCTCTATGAAATGCCTTTCAAACTTAATACTTTAATGAATAAATAATAAATAAATGATGTCTTTATCCTCACATAAACTTCCTAATTCTTACACCCCATGCTGTTTGAAAATCATACATTTTTATTATTTATATAATTAAATATAAATTTTAAGATAAGATTGTAAGGTGGATGACACACCTAGTCCTAACATTTTCTCACTTGGAATTTGCATCACAAAGACATTTTAAGAACTAGAAATAAATCAAGTTCTAGTAGAGGCAAGGCCTATGACTTCTTTGCACGAAATGAGTTTCTCCATAATAACTTAGTGAGAGAATGTTCAACATTAATGAAAGTGTCAAACTTTATGTATCCTGACTATCCTACCCTCAACTACCTCACAACAAAAATGATATTCCACATTGATAGACTTTATACAAGTATGGCGCATCAAATTATTCACCAAAGAGATATCACTATGACTAGTGAATCTGATCTTGATCTATCTACCCCCAAAGTCAATACTTGAACACAACCTCTACAACCACATTGCCTCCTTACATACATTTATCCAAACCATGTACTTTGCACCTACAATAGATAATGCAATTGCAGATTCTAACTTACTCATCCATGTGACAACTCGTACAAATAAAGTGAACAAATAACTACTCATGAACCACTTATCATCCAAATTACCAACCAAATCTAAATAAATAAAGTCTCGTCCACCTAGTAATTTCTCAAATTATTAGTCCCGTAATAACAAAAAAAGACCTCTTAAAATATCACTTTCTTTTTACAAAATTCAAATACTCTACCAAATTTATACATAAACTTGTTAAGAACTCCATTAGTTGGGCAATATTTGGTCTTATATAGACCATAAAACACAATAAGCTACTTAAACCACTAGCATAAGGAACATTAAGCATGTCTTATAAATCAACATAAAACTTAGGACATTAATTCAATGATAACTTAATATTGACTCTTGTAAAAGAATATTCATTAATTTATAACATCACATTGTGAATTGTTATAAAATAATCTAAACATACTCTAACTAAGCCAAAGTTTTATGCCATCCCGATCCTTTCTAACCTAAATATTTAATAGATTTTTTTTAAATACAAATCATTGATGTGAAAAATGAAAAATAATTGATATTTGAAGCTCCTAATCGTACCCCTACTATTTCCAATGAACATGCCATCAATATATAAGATAATTATTAGTACCCAATCATCAATCAAATTGATATAAATATATAATGAGATCATATTTACTCCTAAAAAACCCAAGTTTTAATGTGAAATAATAAAAAATTTGATTACATATATATGAGGAGTCCATTTTAATAATATAATGACTACTTCAACTTACAAGCTATGTTTTCCCCTTTTACCTTGAGACCAATGGACTATTTTATATAAAATTCTTCTTCAAATTCTTTGTGTAACACCCATTTTCTCTACCTCTAATTCATATTCAATTATAATAGAGAGCATAAATCTAGTCTACCTAGCTTGAGTTTTATTTTATGTCATTTTGTTTAATCAACTAATATGTATTATGTCATTCTACTTAATCAAATAAAGCTTATAAATTGATTAAAGTCCACAATAATTTGAATGGAGATCAAAATAAGTAGTTTCGTCACAATGCAAGAAAAAATAATAACACATTACATCCTTTTTGTTTGAAAACATTTTTCATTATTATTAAAATGTCAAAAAAATTTACATCTAATTTGACCACTGTCAATAACAAAAATCACATTCACATGCACATTGACTATTTTAATTGTAGACACTCATAGAAATATATTTCTATTTTGTTGATACCAAGCATGATCCTACAAGGAAGTCTGATATATATGTTGAACACTTTTGGATATTGAGGAGGGGGAGGGTGAATCAACATATATTAAAACTTAACCATTCATTCCAATTAACACGTGTAGAAGTAAATAACTAAAATATAAAGAGAAACACGCAAGAATACCTAGATTTTTACATGGAAAAACCAATGTGGGAAAAACCATGGTGAGAACTATCTCACTATGAAAAGTGATTACATTGTTTTAGGTTCTTGGCCAAAGAAGCTCACTTCTCTTGATTTGGACTTGCAAGTTAAGGCACACAACCTTATGACAAGATGCAATAGACCTGGAAACACCAAAGATCACTTCTTCAGGGAAAGATACAATATGTTTTGATTACAACAAATTATGATTGTCGAACTGAACTGAAACACATCCTTTTGGAATGTTGATTATAGTTCATTGTTCTTATACCATCATAAATTGTAAGTACCTTACATGTGTGTACAATTTCAGGATTTTTTAGCATCCACCTTAGCGTACTTTCATTTCATTGTGCATAGTAGGACTTCATATGACACTTAATGGACACCTAAATTCAAATATGAGTCCTCTATTATTTCAATCTTGCTTAAAATTGAAGTAAGCCCTTATTTCAAAGTGTGCTCCTCTATTTTTTCCTTTAATCCAATAAATCATTTCATCACCCAAGCCCTATGTTACCATTTGTGGCGTTCGTGTTCTATCTCGACCTTGAAATTAGTTGTACCTTGAAATCCTGCATCCCGTAATTGTTCAGGATCTATGTGGACCCGATTTGGGATTTGATTAGATGGAACAAAATGGTTAGGTCACTGTGCTCCCCAAGGATTGGGTCCAAAGTGGAACCAGGGCCCTATCTTGATATTTTAGTAGAGTATTTGGATTTACAGTCCAGAAGGTTGTTTGGGGTATACTTGACCCTAGAAAAGGTGGAATACTTTCTATAAGAAGTAGTTGAATAAGGTGAGATTGTATAATTGATTGGTTAGTTGTCCTATTCAAGAAAGGGCCCATAAATCAAAATTCTTGGCTGCGCACTCTACATCAGCTGGTATCAAAGCACATATAGATTTGTTTGGGAAGAGAAGTGAAGACAAAATGTCAGAAGGAAAGGAAGGAGAAAGAGAGATCCCTGTGAGGATGACCAATGTGGAATTGGAAAAGTTGGTTAAAGAGTAAATGGAAGAAAGTAGGGCAGTAAGATTGGAGAATAGGGCCATAAAAAGAGAGTTAGAAAAGTTTAAGGGTAAAGTGAATGGAGGAGGAGAATACTCTGATGAAGAAGAAGAAGAAGGGGGTGAAGAATATCAACTTGGGAAGGAAGGAGTACCTGCAGACCAAAGACCTTTTCTTGAAGCGCTTGAGAGGGTAGGGAAGAAAGAAAGAAATGACCTACCCATTTTTAATGGAAAATTGAATCCAGAAGAGTGCACGGATTGGTTGGAGGCACTTGAGAATCATTTTGAGTGTGATGACATTCGGGGAAATCAGAAAGTGAAGATAGAAAAATTGAAGACGAAGGGCCCTGCCCTTAGTTGATGGAATTTCCTTCAGAATGAAAGGATAGAAGAGGAAAAGAATACCATCTCTTCATGGAAAAGGATGGTTGCAGAGGTGAAGAAAAAATTTGTACCAGAGGACTATGAGGTAATGTTGCACAAGAAGCTACAAAATCTAAGACAAAGGGACTTAGATGTAAGCTCTTACAAAAAAGAGTTTCATAAAATGACTAGGAAAAGATTCCTGAGAATGAGAATAAGAAATTAGAAAGATACTTGAATGGACTCAAGTATAGTATTCAGGATGAACTTAGTTTGTTCAATTTTGAGACAATTTATAAATGTTTCCAAATGGCACTTAAAATTGAAGAGAAACAAAGGAGAAATGGAGAGCATCAGAGTAGAGGAAGATGAGAAAACTTTAGAGGAAGGAGTAGACTAGGAGGAAGAGGAACATCTCCAAGACCTCAAGGAGAGACAAGTAGTTAGGACCAGGATGGTGAATCAAATCACAGAGGTAGTTTTTGAGGGAGAAGACTCAGTCGTAGAGGAAGATTTGAGGGCAGAGGACAAAGTGTTTTCACAGGAAGGCATTTCACTTGCAACTAAGTTGGAAATCAATACTTTAGGTGTCATGAGAAGATTGGTTCTAACAAACAAGGGGGAGACAAGAGATTTGCAATTGACTCAAGAAGATGACAGTAATAGTGTGTCTTCATACCACACATCAACTTCAAGACCTGCAGACCCTGCACAAGGAGAATGTTTGATGTTGCATAAAACACTCTTGAAGTTCCCCACAACCAAGGAGCCACCCCAAAGGAAGTCACTATTCAAAACCACTTGTAAGGTGAATAAAAAGGTATGTAAGGTTATAATAGATTCTGGTTCTAATGATAATTTGGCTTCTAAAGAGATGGTTGATAAGCTTAAACTTAAAAAGATCCCTCTGTTAGTAA
Source organism: Thuja plicata (assembly GCA_018584345.1). Classification (NCBI taxonomy): domain Eukaryota; kingdom Viridiplantae; phylum Streptophyta; class Pinopsida; order Cupressales; family Cupressaceae; genus Thuja; species Thuja plicata. The sequence goes on along the minus strand of MU223492.1, from coordinate 684,050 downwards.
TAGTTGGGGGGGGGGGGTGAATTAGTGGCCTCAAAAATATTCAATAATCAACACAAAAACTTAGTACCACAATATTAAGCCTCTAGTTATCTTGATTCCTATAATGATGAATGCCTTCTGTTGGTGCTATTTCATGTTTGAACTTTGCCTTGTAATTTTCTTGAGGTCCCTTGTCATCTATGGTGTCCAAGGATTCAAATTCATGGTTAAAATTATTCTCATGCCTCTGCAAAATCTGTTCTTACCTTTGACCTAGTTGAAAATGCTAAAAAATGCTTGAACCCTCAAGTATATGCTATAGCCCTTTTCGAGTTTGAGTCTAAATGCCCTAAGTGTCTTGGCGGGTTCTATTTTCGCATTTCTTTTTCAGTCACTTAAGTTGTCATAAGTCATGTATTCATGTTAAAAGGGTTGGGTTATAAAGTTGTGTTATTCTAACCACTTTAATATTTCCTAAGTCATGCCGCTGAGAAAACCCTTTTAATTCATTGTCTTATGTGGTGAGTAAATGTTTTTTGATCGGACGGCCCGCTTAATAGCTTAATCCAAAACCAATCGACATCTAAAGAGTAATCCATTAAGCGGTGGTGCCGCGTGTCCTTGGTGGGGCCAAAAGTCATAAAGCTTCTCAATTAAACAGTGGACAAGTTAAGAAGGAATCGACGGTCCGCTTAAACGCTTAAAGGCAAAATGCTTGACATCTATCAGACAAGCCATTAAGCGGTGTTGACATTTGGCAACTGGTGGACCCTGATACTCAGAGCTGGCGATAATTAAAGATCAGTTAACTTGTTTCCCATCTGACGGCCAGCTTAGTGGCTTAACTATAAAGTAATCAAAATCTACAGAGTAATCCATTAAGCGGTAGCGACATGTGTCCTAGTGGGGCTGGCTGAGGTTGTAAATGTGGAGTTAAAGGAGTGACATATTTGAGAAAGATCAACAGTCAACTTAATCACTGAGGGGAAAAGTGAATGAAATCTAATGGGCAAGCGATTAAGTCTGGACGACGCGTGGCACAAAAGGTGGGTCATGTATCACGCTTAAGTCATGTTAATAAGGTTGCAAATATAAAAGAATCTGATGGTCCACTTAAATTCTTAAGGGTAAACTGAACGAAATCTAATGGGTAAGTGATTAAGCGGAGCTGACACATGTCCAAGGTGAACAGTTGTTTCCGTGAAAATAAGACAGCTATCAGATGAAGAAAATAATGTTCAATACCTACAACTTAAATTCAAAGTTGCCAAAATGAGTTGCAGAGAGCTGTTAAGCCGCGAAATTGAAGCTTGCAAATTGATTGCAGAATGTGTGGCCACTCTAGCTGAATTCAATTCAAATGATTGATTTGATTGAAGCCATAAAAATTGGTTAAGTCGACTTGCAGTCACAATAATTCACCAAAGTCATTCAAGAAAAGAACAGAATTGCAGAGGTAATTAGCTCCATGCGACAACTTTGCAGAACGGGTAAGCTTTTCTGATTCACCAGCATTTAGGTTCTAAATAAGATTTGCAGTTCAAGAGGGTTTTTAGAATTCTTGTCTCAAAATCTGAATTCATATTAAAAGGCCCTAGATTCAGAATGGCCCCTAGGATTGAAATTTCTAGAGAAGTAGATTACCAGAAGAGAAATGTTAGGGAGGATTTGCTGCAACAGTTGCCGGGATCTACAGGTGATGCGACCCGAATCAAGAGGATAGTTCCATTGAATCCCTATCTCAAAGTAGGAGAAGGCCTGTATGATTCGGGTAGATGGGCAAGATATGTCAAAACCAGTTTTAATGGTCTCACCTTGTTTAGAACTGCATATAGTCAAAGGAACGCCCCTACCCCAGACTAACATTTGGGAGTTAGACGTGGGAAAGTTGATAGCACCTAAGGTGTTTATGGATACTAATTTGTTCATTCTGATTGCAAACACTTATGATAAAGTGTCTAGGGTTGTTAGGGATACCCAGGGAAATGTCCTGTTGACTGTTTCAGTTGATGAGATTAGAAGAATCTTCAAGTTGAGTGATACCTCAGTACATATGGATGACATTGATTTTGAATATTTTAAAGAGGTATACCAGAATCAGAGGGAATATTACATAGATGAGGCTTTAAAAGGATACTTCAACAAAATAGGTGACTTGATTGGAGTAGTGCCTAGAACCCTAGAACCATTCAAATTGGATTTCTTTAATGGCAAAGCCAGAAAAATGTACAGTTCCCTATGCCATGTTTTGGGAGAAGATGAAGATGTAACAATGCCTGTCCACATAATGCTCATGGTGGTTCAAATTTTGGATCCCCACCTGTCAGTAGTCTTTGACTTTGCATCTTACATTGCACAAAAAATGCATGAAGGTTTGGCAGGAATCCAGGACAACAATATACTGAAACCAATGGGATGGTATTCCCTCATGATGCACATGTTCTTGTCCAATAATGCATACTTCTTTGAGGAAGAAATGGAATTAACTAAGTTCCAGGGTAATGAAGAGTTGCTTGTTCACATGTGGAGTGCTGATCTTTCATGGGGCAAGAAAGAAGATAGCTATGTTTACTTTGATAGGGTTTTTGCAACAAGGATTAGGTCACTGTTATGCAATCAAAATGCCAGGGTTCACAATGAAATGATGAGGCTTTTGAGACCTATGGAGTTTTCTCCAGAACTAAAGATTGCCCATAATTGGGGAGATCTAATTTTGTACCTTGTTTCTACAGTGATTAGAGTTTATGGATTCAAGGGAACCCCTAATGTGCTGCCCTACAGAGTCCCTCTCAAAATTGGAATTGTAGAGATCATAAGGCAATTGGGTGGATTACATGAGGAGGCCCTAGTAGGAAAAATGAAGGGAAGCATTTTCCCTACCCTCACCAGAGCCCACCATTTCATCATAACCAAGAATGGGTGGACCCAATTTGACAAGTATTTTGAGCCCTATCACTTAGCAACATCTCTATCCAGGTGTGCAGATAATGAAGACTTTATAATGGGTATGTTTAGAAAAGGAACCAAATGTTTGACATTAGAGCATCAGTTCAACTACCCAGAGGATATCATCAGAAATATTTTTGACCTAGGTGACCAAGAGATCAGAAAGGAGAAGTAGATGGTGTACCAGAAGTCTTTGGACTTTGTGCACAATTTTGACAAGTCCTATGATCCTCTCAAGGTATTCTCCCCATGGTCCAAGAAAATTGAGTCTTTAATGACTTTATTTGAGGGAATAATACAGACCTAAAATGAGAAAAAATAAAGGATAATGGAAGCTGAGCCAGAAAAGGCTCATGTTATTCTAAGCAAACTTCAGCAAGGAAGAATGGTTCCACCTGGGGATTATGTAGTGTACAAAAGGAGAGGGTACACAACCATCATGCCCAAATTTGATAAACCTCCTCAACACAAAGGGAAAAGGCTAGTGAGTGCTAGTACTCAAGAAATACCCTCCCCCAAGAGACAAAATGTAGATGCAAAAGAGAAAGAGAGTGAATTGTACTCTCCTACCCAGTCCCCCATGCATTTTGATGACCAAGCCGTTGCTGAGCAATTTGTTCAATTAAGGAATGCTGGAGAAATTGTTTTTACTACCTAGGAGTTACAAAAAGGGATGCCGGAGGCCCCTAGGCATACAACAACTGACCTCACAATGGCAGAATTCATTGGTAAGGAACTAGACCCTGTTACCAAGCAAGCCAGTGATGAATTCTTGTTGGATGACAATTTTGTCAAAACTAGGGCATTTATTCAATTTTTGTGGAGAAGCCATATAGATGAATTCAATCATAAATATTAGAAGCTACAGGAAGCTCAACCTCATTGTGCTAAGGATGATATAGAGAAAGAGGTCAAGTAGGAGATGGTCTCCAAATTTGATAAGATCACCCCGGAAGAAGGTAGGGAATTGGTTAAGAAGCAGGGGGTCCTTATATTGCCTCATTGGGACTTAGTAGATGCAGTAGTTTTTGATGCTGTCAGGAAACAGGAAAAACCAATGAGCACTACTGGGACATCAATTGGTGCCCAATTTAGTGAAGACCATGCAGCCTTGGCCATCTGGTCATTAAAAAAGAAAGACAAAAGAAGAGTGAAGGAAGATGGTGGGATTGAGGATACCAGAAACCTCATTGTCAAGAGAGTTTTTGACACCTCGGGTACAGAGGCAACAAAATTAGCCTTTCAAATAGCTAGTTTAAGCTTGAGAGTGGCTGAGAAGGAGAAAGAGGCATATGATATCCTGAACACAAAATATGAGTTTGTACTCAAAGCCTACAATGATGAAAGGGTCAAGTCCCTATTAAAAGATAACAAAATAGCATCTTTGGAAGGAAAGCAAAAGGTACAATTAATGCCCCAAGGGGAAATTTCTCTGGAGCCTCACCAACCCTCCTAATCTAGTCCATTTGTGACTTATCCCCTGTCCCCTACACCTTTGAGTCCAACTACCCAGGAGGCCATTGATGCTAAGAGAGAAAAGTTGGAAGCTGAAAAGAACATGCTTATCAATGGAAGATCAAGGTTAGGAGAGGGAAAGAATGATCTTGAAGAGTCCCCTACATATAAATAGGCTGAGGAATTGGTCAAGAAAAGGCATTCTGACCAAATATATTCCAACCTCAAGAGATGTGCTAGTGAGGTTAACCTTGCCAACCTCTATTTATTAGGAAAGGAGATTGCTAGCATATTGAATAGTCATGATGAGGGAAAGGATTAGTGGGATCTAATAGTTCATAACTGGAAGGGGAAGGCAGCCCATGTCAAATCCTTTTACTCTCTCTCTCAAAGGATCAAAACAATATTGACATTATTCTGACAAGAACCCACAAATGTCTCAAATCAATGGTCAACTTGGACACCAAGAAGAGCATGGTCATTAGAAGAGTAGAAACTTTGAGAGGAGAGTTCTCCAGGAATAGATATGACATGTTTCCCAATATGTTCAAAATGGATGGGAACATAAAGAATGAAGCCCTATGGCTAAGGCAACTGAATGAAGCACTAACCAGCAGAACAAAAAGTATTATTACATTGGGAAATACCGACTGGTTTGTGCTAACTATTGATATTCTAAATAAAGCCAAGGCATTTTTTGAATCTTGAGAAGTAGAAATTGAGAAGGCCAATGTTGATTGGGAGGAGTTCAACAGCCAGAAGGAAGAGGTGGTCAATTTTAGTTGGCCAGATGATGAGGTGTTTACCACTTGGGTGAGCACATATGGTGTGGTCACTCAGGTAGCATAAGGCAGTAAATATGAGAGTAACAATGAACACCAAAGATGCTGAGCTGTGTGAACAAATCAAGATCAAGGATTCTGCATCTCTACGAGGAAATATTCCATATGATAAGGACCCAAAAACTTTGGAGTAGCATCATGCATTCAGGCGGTCACAGGACAAAAGATTACATGGCTTGTAACAAAGATTTGTTATTCCCTCCGCTTGATTTTTATCTCATCTGTAAAATGTATTTTTTCCTCTAGCCTAGTCATCCGAAGCTTGTTGCATCCTTATTTTCCAAAAGGATTCCAAGATGACTAGGGCTATCTATAAATACCAAGTTGTAGTATTCTAAAAGGGATGGTAAAATTAAAACTGCAAATCAGACTTCTGAATTGTGTCTAAGCTTTGGTTTTGAGTCTTTAAATGTACTGATGTCAAGTTTATATTAATGAAATACAATGGAATCTCCATTTTTACACCAATGATGTCTTTTTGTATTAGCTCTTAGTTGTTGTATGTTCAATTTGTAAGGCAATTTTAGTATACTGGTTATAAGGTAGCCATGTCATTGTTTGTGAGTTGCTTTCAAGGAGACTTTAAATCTTGCAGGTAATTGCAGAGGGTTAGGGTTTATGCAGGAATTTGATATAGGGGTGTGAGGATAAGAGGATAGTATGTAAGGCATTCCATCTAAGGTTTTGTTAATATTTCAATTAATTATCCCTGATATATGTGTGTTTATTTTGACTCTATGACCCATGATTAGGCACTGGCCAAAATGCTGACAAGTGGTCATTATCATCAATCCAATATTAATCAATCTTTATGTTTCTGTTATCTCAAATACATGTCTAGTTAATTGTATTGTATACAATTCACCTTAGTGATTCCTTAAAGAGAGAATCAATAGGTTAGCCTTCCTAGTTCTGAGAACTTAAAAGGAAGAAGGATTATAAATCCTTGATTCACTGTAAGATTCTCTGTGAATCAGTGAATCTGAAGATAGGTGCACCTGCCTGAGTTTTTGGAGCTCAAAGTGAAGAAGGATAGCATCCTTATTAATTAGCCTTGTTCATGTATGAATCTAAGTTGGGAATAGAGGGTCAGGCATTTATTGCTGTTTGAATTAATTCCTACAAGAAAAAGAGCTAACAAATTGATGAATCTGCTGGGGATATTTTGTAATGATCTAAAAGTCATATTCATAAGAGAGTTTGTCCTTGCAATTCTGAGAATTAGTTTGTTTTTCCTCATAATCATTAAAGTGAGTTTCCTCTGCTTGTCTATCATGGCACACTGTTTGAAACTCTTCGTCTTGAAAATGATACAGATCTTGTCTCAGTTGGAATAATTGGTAATTCTAAAATCTCTAATCTGACCCCTTGTCTTTTTTCAAGAAGAAAATCCACTGGATGGAAAACATTTGCATTAATACAGGTAGTGAAGAATCATTTTCTTGAAGTTACCAGGTGAGGATCTATCAAGCAAACTTTATTTTCAAGATTCATTCCGACTTATTACTATAAGAGGAAACCTGAATTAGGATAAGACACTTGATCTTTACATATATTTTGTTGGCAAGTTGACTTCCTGAGGATGCATGACTCATTTTGTGTTGTCATCATGGCAACAAAGTCATCTTTAGTTTCTGTCATGAAAAAAAAAATGACTAAGTATGAAAATAGGGAAAACAGAGATACTCAGCAATCAGCACATCAGCGCACGTGCGAGAGATCAATTTAGCTTATGCGCATTCAGATATAAGTTGTATGACATGTTCACATGCTACATCCATACACACATAGTACAGAACAACAGTGCGGCAAAGTTACATGCAGATCAGTAGACCAGCAGTCCAGAAGACAGAGCATGGAAGCTGACTACTGTTTTGATCAGCGTGAATTGTTTTGTAATGTAATGGCTAAGCGCCTTTGGTTATATGTTTTTAATGATGTAATTAACATTGTAGTAAACACGCTTGAGCCGACTTGTTTGGAAGCATTGTATATTTTGTTTTAGGGCCGACTAGTGTTTTATTTTGGGTCGCGCCTATTCGGATATGAACATATAAGTATGTAATGTAAAGTAATGTTACAAGCGTCAATTATTATGCAAGAGGAAGATACAGAGGGATAGTTTAATGAAGTCAGTATATGATATAGCTCTTTAAGACAGTAAGAGCATTCGCGCATACACAAAACTGATCAAACAATAGTGTCATCACAACAGTTCATTTTGATATAGTGTATATCATCTTTCAGAAGGTTGTAGCCTTCATCTTATTGGGCAGTGAGCCTAGGCAGTGAGCCATATACCTCTAACAAGGTTTTGTAAAAGACTCCTAACAGGGCCAGACCTTTAATCAGGTCATTGTACTCATATTGTAAAGACTGCTTCTAACAGGGCAAAGGAACTCTCACAGGTTCATTATACTTAGTAAAATATTTATGGGTACTAATTCCCACCGGGGTTTTCCTCTGATCAAGGTTTCCCCGTAATCATATCATGTGTTATGATTTCTTATGTTAAGCTTCATTCTATGTATGTTTGATTTATGTTTAAGTTGTTGAAAAGTAATTAATAGACAAACACTGATTCACCCCCCCCCTCTCAGTGTTTCTAACAATTGGTATCAGAGCTCTGGTCCTCAGAAAATAAGTTTAACCACTTGAGGAGATCATGGACTCAGCAGAAGCAAAACATTTGAAAAATAATCTTGAAGTAGCTCTTGAAGATCTTGATAGATCTGAAAAAGAAAATGAAGAACTTAGACTGAAATTTGATGGCTCACAAATGTTTATCAAGAAACTAAGAAAAGATTTGAAAGATTGTTCTACAAGTGACTTAGGGAAAATGATCAAAAATATCAAAGAAGAGAATATGTCTCTGAAAGATAAAGTTGAGAATCTGGATGAACAGCTCACAGACAACCAAATTGCTATTGAAGAAAAGATCAAAGAAAGCAAACAACTAGATGATGAACTTTTAAAAGCAAAAATGAAAAATCTGGAATTGGAAAACATAAAAAAGAAGTTGGAATCTGAATTAACAGAAGCAAAGGATAAGATTGATAAACTCCACACAAGTTCTGATTCACTTCAATCTAAGCTCAATGCACAAAAGCAAAAAGGTGAAACTACTGGTCTTGGATTCAATATAACACAAACTAAAGTAAATTCATTACAAGAAAGAGAGAAACCTCATGAAGCATCTTTAGAAGCAAGGAAAGTTGAAGATGTTGAAGAGATTAAAGCAGATCTACCAAAAAGGGAAATCAAGTAGGTTAACAAAACTTGTTATGCATGCAACAAACATGGTCATTTGGCAAGAGATTGCAAAGAGGTAAGACCCTTTAATGGTTATTGTTTCTCTTGTAATAAATTTGGTCACAGGGCTATACATTGCAGAA
>MU223492.1:636589-648057 GCA_018584345.1 Thuja plicata | reverse complement strand
AAGAGTGAAAATCAGTAACTAGTTGCATTGGTGGTTTTCCCAAATTGGGTTTCCACGTTATATCTGGTGTTACTTGTGTTTATGTTATTTGATTTATGCATGTCAATAACTGTGAATGTTTAATGAACAATAATAAGTTAATCTACTGAGTAACAACAGTATATATTAAAGACATCTAAGGGACTTGTGGATTTATTTTTGTGGTAATTGATTCACCCCTCCCCTCTCAGTTACTTCATCTATATTTCCAACACACTCTTGAATGACTTAAAGTGAATCAACACACCTTTACAAGCTTTCCTTCTTGCTATGTGGGAAAAGAATTGAAGATGTATGTTTAATCACACTATTGTGTCTTTTGCTTAGGTAGAAAATACTTAGTTGCTATAATTAGGTTCAATTTGGAAAATTAACTCTTTTTGGTGTGTTTGAAGAAGTGTTTTTCAACACTTCTTTTGAGCTATATGTCATTAGATTAAATCCCTTAAAATACATGGCGCTATGATTAAACTATAGCCGTATCATCTCCCCTCGCCTTCACGGATCTTGGGTGAAGAGAAAGCTTAGCTTAATCAAGCTTCTAGAGAGTTCTGTCTAGAGGGAGCACTTCCCCTTTAGAGGACGACCTCAAACCGGTAATCCCTTCGGCTGATATAGAAATAAAGTGTGACCCAAAGGTATTTTTTATCCCTTCAAGCTCGGGTGGGTCGTGTTCAATGGTAGTCCATACTGAGTGAATATCCTCAGTATACTGGCATGGTTGAACTAGAGACTTAAGTGTCTCATGCCGTACAAATCGATTGCGAGGACGCCGCGAAACCTTGCTAGCAACTATAAATTAGTAGCCTACCCAATTCACCTCTAAACGATGACTTATTATAGTGCAAGGGGAGGGAAGATTCTCCCCCAAGATTCTCATCATACGTGTCCTAGGGTATTGTGTTGTGAAAGAGATCTTCGTAGCATGGAAAAAATACCTGGCAAAAGGCAAAAACATGGGTGCCCTTCCAGGGGTGACATGCTGTGTGTGCTGAATGACTACCAAGCAATGGGCCTATAATATTTCATGCGAAGCCAAATTCCTAAGGTAGCTACTGTTTGAACTGTCTTCATTGTGCTAGACCCAGTAAAAAATATAAGTGGCTTGAAAGAGTCACTTGAACATACACAAATGAGATATTACAAAGTTGAAGCACGATTCCCTAATGTAACATTTGCTGGTATCCCTCAAGGTTTCTTTGTCCCTTGTTAGATTATTTTGAGATGTGTGTCTGTTATTTTCTAGTTTGCTTGTGCTAAAAATCAGTTCTTTCCATTTGAAAAAATTTGCCCAAAATCAGACTGAAGGTCAAAAATCTGTCCAGAATTTCAACACACTGCCTTAGCCATAGTCGGCCATCTCCACTCTGGATCAACCATTTGCACAGATTACCATCTACGTAGATCGCCCTCTGTGAAGATCATCAGCTACATCTGAGACTGCCGTCTCCGCTTCAAAATAGTGAGCTTCAAAATTGGCTGAGATAATCAAAATTTGACCTTCTACAGGACCCTAGAATCATACGTCCTAGATCATTCATTCATTTGGCCAAAATTAGTTTTTCCATGACATGACCAATTTCAAGAAACATAAGAAGGTTAAGCTTCCAACACCTCCAGTCCTTAGAGAGAAAAAAGAAACCACCCGTAAATCCAAGGAATACCAACATATCACAACATCTATCAAACAAGAGATTGAACATTGTGAGAAACTTGACAAAATCCTCTACAACAACAAAGTTTTTAATTTCATGGCCAAGTTTTCAATCAATAGTGCCTTTGTCGACATTGAAAAATACGATTAGGTAACACCTCGCTTTTGGATCATTCTTCCATTTCTTCCATCATTATTCTTCCTTCTCTTGGAGCATTAGATCAAACTATCAAATCCAATCAAATCTTTAGGTTGAAAGACCTTAATCAAAGTATCACAGATCTTCATCCTTAAACAAACACAACATTGCTTGTAGACCATCGGTTCATCTCAAGTAATTTAAATCCCTTAGTGATGTCCCATTTTGCTTGAGATCACAAGTCCATCTTCAAGTAGAATAGGTATTACTTTAAATCCTTTTGTGTTTGTATCATCATAAGGTTTAACATGCTTAGGTTTTGTTCCAAAAACTTTTAAATCAATTATCCAATTAATCAATCAAATCAATCCTTCATCCAAATCAATCAATCCAATCAAATCAAATCAAATCAAATCAATCAAATCTAATCAAAGATCTTTGCCCCATTTCATTTCTTACATCTCCTTGTCTTCCATTCTTCTACTATTGTATGGTTGTGACTCTATCCCAAACTAGAAACATGAGGCGAACAACATTCAACACTGTTAATCGTGAGGAGAACCCATTTGCCACACACTAATTTCATGAAAGTGGGGTATGAGTTGAAGAAGTGGCTGAAGAAACTGAATTGGTGGACCAAGAATAAAGGCCCACTCAAGTAAATGACTTCCTTAGAGACCCCTACAACTTGGAAATGGTTGAGAAGGCCATTTTGCATAACAATGATGAAATATTCTTAAATCCTATTTATAATGGTGTCACAGTTCCTGTTGACTTTGATGAAACACTCCTTACCAGAAATGTCACTAAAGTCACTGCTGCCGCTACTGCAGCCATGGCTTCTACTTCAAATGCTACATCATCATGTGACACTGGTAAAGGACCTGTTAGCGAACCTCCCACATCAGTACCTATATCAGCACCTGTATCAACAACTACATCAATACCCCAATTGACACTTGAAAAAATTAAATAGATCATAAGTGCTTTGCTAAACAATACTACACATAATAGCACTCAAACGACAATGAATCAAGGAGCAAGTGCTAATGTCAACAACATAGGGAAAGTTTCCATGCCTTTGCCTTCATCTTTGTTTCAAACAATGGGGACAAAAACATCTGCAATCAATACATCACAAGCCTATCAATATATATGTCCTCCTACCATTGGTATGACCTCCATGGGCTTTTTAGCTGCACAATTTGGAGGAGGTGAAGGTTATGTACCCCCATTTTTCACACAAAATACTCTAGATTTCACCCAACAATTCAATGATCTCAAGAGCATTGTACAAGGTTTACAAAATGGGGGCAAGAAGGAGTTTTCTTTTGAAGATATTTGTCCCTATCCATTTGATAAGTCTATCATAGTGCAACCATTCCCACCAAACTTTGAGATGCCCAAATTCGAGAAATACAAAGGTGAAACATGTCCTCTACAACATCTCAAAGAGTTTTACATTGCATGTCAAGAGGTCACCTATAACGAGAATTACTTAAAAATACTTTTCACTAGGAGTCTTGGAGGTGCAGCCTTGGAATGGTTCATGGCCCTTCCTTATGGGTCAATCTCTACCTTCTCTGACCTTGCAGATAATTTTGTTGGACAATATTCATATAACATTGAGCATCAAGCAACACTCAGCGATTTGTGCAATACTAGAAAAAAGAATGGAGAAACCTTTGCTAGTTTCTTACAACGATGGAGACATATTGTGAATCACATGCCATGGAAAATACCTGATAGTCACTTAATTGAAATCTTCACAAAGAATTTAATCTATGAGAAGTCCTTCCAAATGAAAATGGCTTCACTTGACACCTTTGAAGCCCTAGTTAAGAAGGGAAAAGAAATTGAAGATGGCCTTTTGCAAAGAGGTAGCATCAAACATTATACTCCTTCCAATAATGATAAACCAAAATTATGGAGTAAGAACAAAGGAGTTGTCAATGATGGAGTGACTGATGCCAAGCATGTTCAAAATGTTCAAGCATCCAACAATAACAATCAAAACAATCGCAATAACAATCAGAATCAAAATCAGTATCGCAACAACAACCAAAATCAGAATCAGAATCTGCACAATCAGAACAACAATTAGAATTAGAATAATTAGAACAATAATTGACAACCGCGCAATCAATCATTCTTGTTCCCTCACAACAACTACAACAATAATAACAACAACAATAATGATAATTGACAATGACGACAATTCACAACTTTAACAGAACCTGTAGATGTGATCTTCAAACAACTTGCAGATCAAGGAATGATAGTTTACCCAAATACTCAACCTTTTTATGAAAATCAACCTAAACCTATTTTTTATAGGGATAATTAGTATTGTGATTATCATCACATCAAGGGGCATGATACCAAGAAATGTATGAAGCTCAGACACTTTGTGCAAGATCTCATTGAGGATGGAAAAATTGAAGTTGAAGGTCAGAATGCATCCTCATCTAATGTGAAACTCAAAGTATACAATCAACCTTTCCCACCTCATAATCAAAAAAATGCATCAAACACAATCCCATATGACTATTCTACCAATACTATTATAGGCCATGACCGAACATGCAGGAGTTTAACTGAAAATGATATCTTCGGGTTTGACTCTCTTTGTGGCCGCTTTGAAGAAAGTGACACGCATGTTAATACTATAATCCTCAAAGATGCTTATTGTAATGCCACTACACATAGATCCAGAGTCACTATTCAAGCTGCTGATAAACCTTCTACATCTACAAATCCACCAGTTGCACCATCTACTGCTGCTCGACCTGCTTTGCACTTTCACTTGTTGGCCCAACTACGAAAGATGCCTGCATAGATATCCATTCTAGAGCTTTTGACCACTTCACCAATTCAAAGAGAAGTCCTTGATAAAGCTCTAAATAAATCCCATTTCCTTGAGAACATCAACGCTGCACAATTCAAAGCTATGATAGGGAACCTAGCCATGCAAGAACATCTAGTCTTCACTGATAAGGACTTTGGTGGTCCCGATCCTCATCATAATAAATACCTCCATATAGAAGGAAAAATCCACTCCACAAGAGTAAAATGAGTCCTCATAGATGGTGGATCTGGCCTAAATTTGTGCACATTGAAAATGATTCGTAATCTCAGTCTTTTTGAGGACCTCATTGATGCAGACAAAAAAATCACAATAAAGCCTATGATGATCGAGAAAGAGAAAGCAAGGGTTTGACCACACTACCCTTACAAGTGTGTCTGGCCTTGATTGAAACCATTTTCCATGTACTAGATCTAGATCTACCTTATAACATCTTGCTAGGACATCCATGGATACACGCTATCAAAGGTGTACCCTCTACCTATCATCAATGTCTGAAGTTCCCACATCATGGTAGAGAAATCACAATTCCTGGAGATCCTGAGCCCTTTCAATATTGCAAGAGATTGGAAGGAAAACAAGCTAATTACTGTCCGTTGAATGAGTTTGGCCGACATTTCAATCAAGAAACCCCTATTCTAGAAAAGACATCAGAAACACCAACTAAGAAATCCAAAGGAAAGGAAAAAGTTATTGAAGACAAAGCTACTAAAGACAAACCCTCCTCATCTACAACAAAGGCCACATTTATAGATCAAGGCATGGGAGAGTATAAATTTGAAAGTGCTTTATGTATTGGACAACTCCCCTTGTCTCCAAAGTCTTATGGAAGACCATCACCATTACCCCTCTCCAAAGATAAAGTGCTCATGCGCTGCAAGTCAACTATTTTTGAACATTGGGGGTCCCTATCATATGAACACATGGAGTATAGTGTCCTTGATTGGCTCTATAATGATGAAGAAGAGCGACCTGTAACTTTCCCCAAAGGAAAGTATCATAAAGTTACTCCCATTGTCAAAAATATGGGATATCATGGTATTGGTCTTGGAGCTAATGAAACAGGTAAGAAGATCATAATAGCTAATGGCTATCCTAAAGGACATGGATTGGGTTCCATAGAGACTAAGACTAACTTTGTTAAGGATTATTGTTTGCTGCCACAGATTCAGACACTGAGTAAGAGTTCTTCAAAATTCCTTTCCAATATATTGAAGATGACCTAAATGAAAATCATCATGTCTTCACTATCACCCAAGTCGACCTTTCATCCCCTCATCTATCCCTCACAAACCCTGAATTAATTGACTGAGATCAGCAAGACTCACCACCACCTTTAGACATATGTGATTTGGATGAGGTAGTTTTAGCCCTCTTTGGACTTAAGAATCTCTGAGAATATGAACATCATATACACTACAGTGAACAAGCCTACTTCAGTAGCCAAGTCAACTCTCTCAGTCACAAAAATGAAAAAGAAAAAAAGAAAAAATTGAAAATACATCCTCTAGTGAAAACCTCTCACAGGCACTTGTGGATGAAGAAAAAGACAAAATAAAGGATGCTTCCTCTAGTGAAAACCTTTTCGAGGCACTAAGGGAGGGAGAGGTTGACTTGCCATTTATATCATCAGAACCAGAAGTGTCCTCTATGATCATTAAAGATACTATTCCAATCAACCTAGGCATGGAAGAAGATCCACACATCACCTACATTGCAGTTTCTCTCAGCGATCAAGAAAAGAAAGACATGATCACATTCTTGCATAAACCAAAAATCAACTTTGACTAGACCTACAAAGACATGCTTGGGCTTGATACAGATCTTTTCATGCATCATCTTGTTGTAGATCCAAGTGTAAAACCTGTTAAGAAGAAACTTCACAAGATGCATCCTCAAGTTGCATTGGTAGTCAAAGTAGAGCTTCAGAAGATGCTGGACGCTGAAGTAATTAGACCAATTGATTATCCTGAATGGGTTTCTAATATTGTACCAGTAGGTAATCCTGCGGGGGGCATTCACATCTGCACTGATTTTAGAGACCTAAACCTTGCATGTCCCAAGGATGATTTTCCACTCCCTAATATCGACATTATAGTGGATTTGATGGTAGGACATGAAATGTTGTCACTTATGAATGGATTCTTTGGTTATAATCAAATTAGGATAGCACCAGAATACTAGCATAAAACCGCATTCACAACACCTTGGGGAACCTTCTGTTATCAGGTGATGCCTTTCGGTCTTAAAAATGTCAGAGCCACTTATCAACGAACAATGACTACCATCTTTCATGACCTTTTGCATGTCATCATGGAAGATTATGTGGATGATCTTTTAGGAAAATCCAAAACAAGGGAATCACATATTCCTATCCTTACTACCATCTTTGAGCGATTGGAGAAATCTAAGCTTAGGCTGAATCCCAAAAAGTGTGTCTTTGGAGTACAATCTGGTAAGCTATTTGGATACATTGTGTCGCGGTGTGGAATGGAAGTTGATCCAAAGAAAGTGAAAGAAATCCTAGAGATGCCACCACCCAAAAAATTGAAGCAATTACATAGTTTACAAGGAAAAATCCAATCAATCAATAGATTCATGTCACAACTAGCCGACAAGGTGCATCTGTTCTCCCATCTTCTGCGCAAAAATATCAAGTTTCAGTGGGATTGCTTGTGTCAAAATGCATTTGAGAAATTGAAAGGCTATCTAGCTAATCCACCCATGTTGGTACCACCTATTGTTGGTTGCCCTCTGATTTTGTACATATCTACTACATAGGTCACGTTGGGAGCCCTCCTGGCACAATTAGATGACACCGACAAAGAGAGAGTAATTTACTACCTTAGCAGAACTCTTATTATCTATGAGTTGAATTATTCCCTAATTGAGAAGGCATGTTTGGTTGTTGTTTTTTGTACACAAAAGCTACAACATTATATGCTTAATCATAAGATTCATCTTGTTGCTAAAATTGATCCACTCAAATATCTCCTGGCATGCGCTGCTCTTACTGGTCGTACAACAAAATGGGTCATTATCCTTAGTGAGTTTGACATTATTTATGTGGATCGAAAAGCTATCAAAGGACAAGTAATTGCGGATCAATTAGCTGAAGCACCTGTTGATGGTAAACATCCTCTGATCATAGATTTTCCAAATGAATCAGTCCTTAATCTTGCCCCGAGCCCACCATGGAAGCTTTATTTTGATGGATCCTTCACTCAGAAAGGATCAGGGGTAGGAATCTTGTTTGTTACACCAAAAGGGGATCTCATCCCTAAATCTTTCAAATTATAGTTTCCTTGTACCAACAATATTGCAGAGTATGAAGCCCTTGTACTTGGACTTTGACAGGCCATACAATGGCAGATTCTCACGTTATTGGTGCTTGGTGATTCTCAATTGGTTATCAAACAAGTTATGGATGAATATCAAACGAAGGATGACAAGTTGCTTCCCTATCGCCGGACAATTGAAGATCTCAAGACTCATTTCACTGAACTAATATTCCAATAAATCCCTCACACAAACAACAAAGTAGCAGATGCCATGGCAACAATTAGGTCCTTGATCACTATGCCAGAACACAGCACACGGTGTGAGTTTCTTGTTGAGAATCTTACAGTGCCTGCCTATGACAAGCCAAATTCTGAAATGGTGTGTGAAATTGCTAATCCCAATTCCCCATGGCAATAAGAAGTGTATTCCTACCTACATGATAGACATACCCCACTTACTTTAACCCCCAATCAACATAAAACCTTCATTCACTGCACTTCCTGATACACAATCCTTGTTGATACCCTCTTCTGAAAGCATTTCGATGGAACTCTTTTAAGGTGTCTAAATTCTGATGAAGCACAAACATCCCTGGAGGAGGTACATCAAGGAATTTGCGAGGCCCACTCTAGTGGACTTACTTTGGACAAAAAATTGTTATGCACTGGATATTACTAGCCTACTATGGAGAAAGATGCCTACAACTATGTGAAGAAGTGTGTACCTTGTCAGCAGCACGATGATTTGATACATGCTCCCTCCCAATCCCTCCAACCTACCATCACCCCTTGGCCTTTTTCATGTTGAGGTCTTGACCTCATTGGCCAAATTTTCCCTAATTCATCTAATGGCCATAAATACATTCTGGTTGCTACAGAGTACTTTACCAAGTGGGTCAAAGCTGTTCCTCTCACCTACACTACTGGAAAATAGATTTCAAAGTTTATTTTGAACTATCTTATCTGTCACTATAGCATTCCTCAGGACATTGTTACTGATAATGGAGGACCTTTCAAGAACAAGGATGTAACAGAGCTATGTAGGAAATTCAACATTACCCACCATACCTCTTCCAAGTACTTTTCGCAAAGCAATGGTCAAGCTGAGGCTATGAATAAAACCATCCTCAGAATCCTCAAGAAAATAGTCAATGAAGCTGGCCGTGATTGGCATCTTCACCTCAACCCTACCCTTTAGGCTTATCGCACCTCCATTCAAACCCCCATGGGAGCCACTCCCTTTGCCCTTGTTTATGGTACTGAGGCTATTCTACCCATTGAAATTGAACCCCCTTCCCTCAGAATCTCTCTCAAGAATCTGTTATCTGAAGAAGAATATAGAGTTGCCCACTTGCAAGACCTGGAACTCCTCGATGAGAGACACTTCAATGCCCTAGACCACCTCCACATGTATCAAAATCACCTTCACCTTCAGTTCAACAAAAGGATCAAACCTTGTCAGTTTGAGGTTGGTGATCTCGTCCTGCAACATAATATGAAGAACCTCTAGAACCGTGAGAAGAAAGAGAAGTTTGAACCTAATTGGTTGGGTCCCTTCATTGTTACAATAAAGTATGGTTCAAGCACCTATCATATTTCATCCCTAGAGGGAGATCTACTCCATGATCCTGTAAATATTGTACATCTCAAGTGCTTCTATGCTTGATCAGTCCATAGTCCATTGGACAGCTGAATTTTTTTCAAAAAATCCAAAAAATCCAAAAAGCAGAAAATCCAAAAACATTCAAAAAGGCAAAAAGAAAAAAAAGAAAAAAATCAAAAAAGCATAAAAAATACAAAATCTTGAAAAGAAAATCAAAAAAGAAAAAGAGAAAGAGAAATAAATCTGTCCATCTGTGAAAACCACTTCGGTGGCGCAATGGATAAGTACCATGGTGAAAACCTATTTTAGGCACCATGCATAGTCAGATCCACCATCAGTTTCCACCATTTGTCTATACAGCTTGCATCACCTTTCATAATAAGCGTCACTACCCATATTTGTGCAGGTAGTTCTTTGACCATCTTCCTGCTTTCATAATAATGATTCCCGCACGACTAAGCTTACCAAATCAAACACTGAGCTTTGTTCTAGACACAGTGATCGCAAATGTTTTACATCAAATCAGTAGACAGATTGACTTTCCTAATGATCATTCTATTCACAAGAAATTGCCAGCAAATTCCCATTTTTTATCAATCAATCTTTGGCCCATCAGGATGCATCCTTCCAGTGTCGACTATACTATCAATCCTCAAATCAAAATTGTTCATGGAAAGAACTTTTGGATTGAATGACCACTTGGTCAGGATGCCTTTTTGTTGATTTTCTCTTTTGTTTTACTATTTCCTTATCGCGACAACCTCGATCTTTTATATCTTGGTTCATTATGATGAGTATCTAGTGAAATACGTGTCATTTGTGGTATGATATGCTTGTCATAGTTTGTTAGTGCATTTATGTTTTGATATTCGGTTATGACTATGTATGCCTCACTGGGGGCAGGATTCATGCATCTCAAATCCCTCAAAAGATTTGGATGTACTGCGTATCCTCATGAGTAACATTTCATAGCTCTCATCATACTTGATATCTCGCATTCTTGTTCCTAACAACCTATTTTTCTGAGAGTCTAGTCCACGCAAAGGAACCATGTCACTTGTGTTTTCTAGCACATGGTGCATACCTCCCTTTGCAATATCAAACTAGGGTGTGCTCTGCAACATTAACATGGTATCAATCCTACTATTATCATATAAGTTAGTCTTTGCATTGTAGTTAGGTCATATTGCATTATGATTTTTCTGTTGGCAAAGGTTTCTATTTATTCCCCTATCCGGTCACCTACGTGATTTTATCAGACTTATTGTGATACACACAAAAATAATGTCCTCATTTGTCTCATATTTCATCCGTTGCATTGATCATCTCATTCATTAATCATTAGTCATTTGCATTGTTCATTTAGTTCATTAATCATTAGTCATTATCCATTGTATTGTTCATTTCATTCATTAATCATTAGTCATTATCCATTGCATTGTTCATTTAGTTCATTAATCATTATTCATTATCCATTGCATTACTTATTTAATTCATTAATCATTTAGTTGTAGTGTTCATTTTAGTACATTAAATTAAATCATTTGCATTTACCATTTAGTTCATTATATATTATTAACATTGTTCATTCATCCTTAACTCATTTATAGTTGCATTATTACTCCATTAGCATTAGACATTTATAATTTAGTACCATTTGCATTTAATTATATTGCATTCAATTAGTTACATCAATCACATCCATAACATTTTAGGGTTCATTCATTCTAGATACATTTATACATCATCACATTACATCCATACATGATAAAATATAAGCATTAACACACACACACACACACACACACACACACACACACACACACACACACACACACACACACACACACACACACACACACACACACACACACACACACATATCT
>MU223492.1:593470-633403 GCA_018584345.1 Thuja plicata | reverse complement strand
TCTTGAGTGATTAGCTTATCATTTTCATGCATTTCATAGTGGGATTATGATAGTGTGTTGGGAGAGCACACCCACATAACATCTCTAAGAGCAAATCAACAAGGCATTGGGTGCCCTTGTTCAGCTCGTCGGAGGTTATGATGGAAATCACGTTTTGAAGTATGCTTTTTAGACATGTTAGTGTAGTTTAAATGATTTATATCTCTAATGTTTGCATGTCTGAGCATGCTCCCAATAGGTAGGTTTCCAGCATATACATATGCTATAACCCTTTTCGAGTTTGAGTCTAAATGCCCTAAGTGTCTTGGTGGGTTCTATTTTCGTGTTACTTTTTTAGTCACTTAAGTTGTCATAAGTCATGTATTCATGTTAAAAGGGTTGGGTTATAAAGTTGTGTTATTCTAACCACTATAATATTTTGTAAGTCATGCCACTGAGAAAACCCTTTTACTTCATTGTCTTATGTGGTGAGCAAATGTTTTTTGATCGGACGAATCGCTTAATAGCTTAATCCAAAACCAATCGACATCTAAAGAGTAAGCCATTAAGCGGTGGTGCCGTGTGTCCTTGGTGGGGCCGAAAGTCATAAAGCTTCTCAGTTAAACTGTGGACAAGTTAAGAAGGAATCGATGGTCCACTTAAATTCTTAAAGGTGAAATGCTCGACATCTATTAGACAAGCCATTAAGCGGTGTTGACATCTGGCAACTCGTGGACCCGGATACTCAAAGCTAGTGATAATTAAGGATCAATTAACTTGTTTCCCATCTGACGGTCAGCTTAGTGGCTTAACTATAAAGTAATCAAAATCTACAGAGTAAGCCATTAAGCGGTAGCAACATGTGTCCTAGTGGGGCCAGCTGAGGTCGTAAAGGTGGAGTTAAAGGAGTGACATCTATGGGAAAGATCAATGGTCGACTTAATCACTGAGGGGAAAAGTGGATGAAATCTAATGGGCAAGCGATTAAGTCTGGGCGACACATGGCACAAAAGGTGGGTCCTGTATGGCACTTAAGTCATGTTAATAAGGTTGCAAATATAAAATAATCTGATGGTCCACTTAAACGCTTAAGGGTAAACTGAAAAAAATTTAATGGGTAAGCAATTAAGTGGAGCTGACACATGTCCAAGGTGAACAGTTGTTTCCGTGAAAATAAGATAGCTGTCAGATGAAGAAAATGATGTTTAATATCTATGGCTTAAATTCAAAGTTGTCAAAATGAGTTGCAGAGAGCTGTTAAGCTGTGAAATTGAAGCTTGTGAATTGATTGCAGAACGTGTGGCCACTCCAGCTGAATTTAAATCGAATGACTGAATTGATTGAAGCCATAAAAATTTGTTGAGTCGACTTGCAGTCACAATAATTCACCAGTCATTCAAGCAAAGAGCAGAATTGTAGAGGTAATTAGCTCCACGTGACAACTTTGCAGAACGGGTAAGCTTTTCTGATTCACCAGCATTTAGTTCTAAATAAGATTTGTAGTTCAAGAGGGTTTTTAGAATTCTTGTCTCAAAATTTGAATTCATATTAAAAGGCACTACATTCAGAATGGCCCCTACGATTGAAATTTCTAGAGAAGTAGATTACCAGAAGAGAACTAATAGGGAGGATTTGCTGCAACAGTTGCCGGGATCTATAGGTGATGCGACCCAAATCAAGAGGATAGTTCCATTGAATCCCTATCTCAAAGTAGGAGAAGGCCTGTATCATTCGGGTAGATGGGCAAGAGATGTTAAAATGAATTTTAATGGTCTCACCTTTTTTAGAACTGCATATAGTCAAAGGAACGCCCCTACCCTAGAATATAACATTTGGGAGTTAGACGTGGGAAAGTTGATAGCACCTAGGATGTTTATGGATACTGATTTGTTCACTCTGATTACAAACACTTATGACAAAGTGTCTAGGGTTGTTAGGGATACCCAGGGAAATGTCCTGTTGACTGTTTTAGCGGATGAGATTAGAAGAATCTTCAAGTTGGGTGATACCTTAGTACATATGGATGACATTGATTTTGAATATTTTAAAGAGGTATACCAGACTCAGAGGGAATATTATAGAGATGAGGCTTTAAAGGGATACTTCAACAAAATAGGTGACTTGATTGTAGTAGGGCCTAGAACTCCAGAACCATTCAAATTGGATTTCTTTAATGACAAAGCCGGAAAATGTACAGTTCCCTATGCTATGTTTTGGGAGAAGATGAAGATTTAAAAATGCCTATCAACATAATGCTCATGGTAGTTTAGATTCTGCATCCTGACCTATCAGTAGTCTTCGACTTTGCATCTTACATTGCCCAACAAATGCATGAAGGTTTGGAAGGAATCTAGGACAACAATATACTGAAACCAATGGGATGGTATTCCCTCATGATGCACATGTTCTTCTCCAATAATGCAAACTTCTTTGAGGAAGAAATGGAATTGACTAAGTTCTAGGGTAATGAAGAGTTTCCTATTCAGATGTGGAGTGTTGATCTTTCATGGGACAGGAAAGAAGCTAGATATGTTTACTTTGATAGGATTTTTGCAACAAGGCTTAGGTCACTATTATGCAATCAAAATGCCAGGGTCCACAATGAAATGATGAGGCTTTTGAGACCTATGGAGTTTTCTCCAGAACTAAAGATTGCCCATAATTGGGGAGATCTAATTTTGTATCCTGTTTCTACAATGATTAGAGTTTATGGATTCAGGGGAACTCTTAACGTGCTCCCCTACAGAGTCCTCTAAAAATTGGAATTGCAGAGATCATAAGGAAATTGGGTGGATTACATGAGGAGGCCCTAGCAGGAAAAATGAAGGGAAGCATTTTCCCTACCCTCAATAGAGCCCACCATTTCATCATAACCAAGAATGGGTGGACCCAATTTGACAAGTATTTTGAGCCCTATCACTTAGCAACATCTGTATCCAGGTGTGCAAATAAAAGACATTATAATGGTTATGTTCATAAAAAGAACCAAATGTTTGACATTAGAGCACCAGTTCAACTACCCAAAGGATATCATCAAAAACATTTTTGACCTAGGTGACCAAGAGACCAAAAAGGAGAAGTGGATGGTGTACAAGAAGTCTTTGGACTTTGTGCACAATTTTGACAAGTCCTATGATCCTATCAAGGTATTCTCCCAATGGTCCAAGAAAATTGAGTCTTTAATGACTTTATTTGAGGGAATAATCCAGACCTTAAATGAGAAAAAATAGAGGATAATGGAAGCTGATCCAGAAAATGCTCATGTTATTCTAAGCAAACTTCAGCAAGGAAAAATGGTTCCACCTGGGGATTATGTAGTGTACAAAAGGATAGGGTACACAACCATCATGCCCAAAGTTGATAAACCTCCTCATCACAAAGGGAAAAGGCTAGCAAGTCCTAGTACTCAAGAAATACCCTCCCCTAAGAGATAAAAGGTAGAAGAAAAAGAGAAAGAGAGTGAATTGTATTCTCCTACCCAGTTCCCCATGCATTTTCATGACCAAGCCATTGCAGAGAAATTGGTTCAATTAAGGAATGCTATAGAAATTATTGTTACTGCCCAGGAGTTACAAAAAGGGATGCTGGAGGCCCCTAGGCATACAAAATCTGACCTCACAATGGTAGAATTTACTGGTAAGGAACTAGTCCTTGTTACCAAGCAAGCCAATGATGAATTCTTGTCGGATGACAATTTTGTCAAAACTAGGGCATTTATTCAATTTTTCTGGAGAAGCCATATAGATGAATTCAATCATAAACATGAAAATCTATAGGAAGCTCAACCTCATTGTGCTAAGGATGATATAGAGAAAGAGGTCAAGCAGGAGATGGTCTCCAAATTTGATAAGATCACCCCGCAAGAAGGTAGGGAATTGGTTAAGAAGCAGGGGGTCCTTATATTTCCTCAGTGGGACTTAGCAGATGCAGTAGTTTTTGATGCTGTCAGGAAACTTGCAAAACTAGTGAGCACTGCTGGGACATCAATTGGTACCCAATTTAGTGAAGACCTTGCAGCCTTGGCCATTTGGTAATTAAAAAAGAAAGACAAAAGAAGAGTGAAGGAAGATGGTGGGATTGAGGATATCTGAAACCTCATTGTCAAGAGAGTTTCTGACACCTCGGGTACAGAGGCAGAAAAATTAGCCTTTCAAATAGCCAGTTTAAGCCTAAGAGTGGCTGAGAAGGAGAAAGAGGCATATGATAGCCTTAACATAAAATATGAGTTTGTACTCAAAGCCTACAATGATGAAAGGGTCAAGTCCCTATTAAAAGATAACAAAATAGCAGCTTTGGAAGGAAAGCAAAAAGTACAATTAATGCCCCAAGGGGTAATTGCACATGAGCCTCACCAACCCTCCTCATCTAGTCAATTTGTGACCTATCCCCCGTCCTCTACACCTTTGAGTCCAACTACCCAGGAGGCTATTGATGCTAATAGACTAGAGTTGGAAGCTAAAAAGAACATGCTTATCAATGAAAGATCAAGGTTAGAAGGAGAGGGAAAGAAGGATCTTGAAGACTCCCCTGCATATAAAGAGGCTGAGGAATTGGTGAAGCAAAGCCATTCTGACCAAATATATTCCAACCTCAAGAGATGTGCTAGTGAGGTTAACCTTGCCAACCTCTATTTATTAGGAAAGAAGATTGCTAGCATATTAAATAGTCATGATGAGGGAAAGGAGCAGTGAGATCTAATAGTTGATAACTAGAAGGGGAAGGTAGCCCATGTCAAATCCTTTTACTCTCTCTCAAAGAAACAAAACAATATTGACATTATTCTGACAAGAACCCACAAATGTCTCAAATCAATGGTCAACTTGGAAACCAAGAAGAGCATGGTCATCAGAAGAGTAGAAACTTTGAGAGGAGAGTTCTCCAGGGATAGATATGACATGTTTCCCAATATGTTCAAAATGGATGGGAACATAAAGAATGAAGCCCTATGGCTAAGGCAACTGAATGAAGCACTAACCAACATAACAAAAAGTATTATTAAATTGGGAAATACCAGCTGGTTTTTGCTAACTATTGATATTCTAAATAAAGCCAAGGCATTTTTTGAATCCTGGGAAGTAGAAATTGAGAAGGCCAATGTTGATTGGGAGGAGTTCAACATCCAGAAGGATGAGGTGCTCAATTTCAGTTGGCCCGATGATGAGGTGTTTACCACTTGGGTGAGCACATATGGTGTGGTCACTCAGGTAGCATAAGACAGTAAATATGAGAGTGACAACGAACACAAAAGATGTTGAGCTGTGTGAAAAAATCAAGATCAATGATTCTACATCACTAAGAGGAAATATTATAAATGTTAAGGACCCAACAACTTCAGAGTGACATCATGCATTCAGGCGGTCAAAGGACAAAATATTACATGGCTTGTAACAATGATTTGTTATTCCCTCCGCCTGATTTTTGTCTCATCTGTAAAATGTATTTTGTCCTCTAGCCTAGTTATCCGAAGCTTGTTGCATCCTTATTTTCAAAAAGGATTCCAAGATGACTAGGGCTATCTATAAATACCAAGTTGTAGTATTCTAAAAGGGATGGTAAAATAAAAATTGTAAATCAGACTTTTGAATTGTGTCTGAGCTTTGGCTTTGAGTCTTTCAATGTACTGATGTCAAGTTTATATTAATGAAATACAATGGAATCTCCATTTTTACACCAATGATGTCTTTTTGTATTAGCTCTTAGTTCTTATATGTTCAATTTGTAAGGCAATTTGAGTATACTGGTTATAAGGTAGCCATGTCATTGTTTGTGAGTTGCTTTCAAGGAGAGTTTAAATCTTGTAGGCAATTGTAGAGGGTTAGGGTTTATGCAGGAATTTGATACAGGGGTGTGAGGATGAGAGGATAGTATGTAAGGCATTCCATATGATGTTTTTTTAATATTTCAATTAATTATCCCTAATATATGTGTGTTTATTTTCACTGTATGACCCACAATTAGGCACTGGCCAAAATGCTGACAAGTGGTTGTTATCATCAATCCAATATTAATCAATCTTTATGTTTCTATTATCTCAAATACATGTCTTGTTAATTGTATTGAATACAATTCACCTTAGTGATTCCTTAAAGAGAGAATCAATAGGTTAGCCTTCCTAGTTCTGAGAACTTAAAAAGAAGAAGGATTATAAATCCTTGATCCACTGTAAGATTCTCTATGAATCAGTGAATCTGAGGATAGATGCACTTGCCTGAGTTTGTGGAGCTCAAATTGAAGAAGGATAACATCCTTATTAATTAGCCTTGTTCATGTATGAATCCTAGTTGGGTATAGAGGGTCAGGCATTTATTGCTGTTTGAATTGATTCCTACAAGAAAAAGAGCTAACACCTTCAAATACAATTATCAAATTACTACTGCTCAAAATGCTTTGTTAAACCTTATACTGAATGTTTACCAAATAGCAGTCTGTTAATTTACTGAAAGATAGTAAATTATATAGAGTAGACTGATCAATCCAGATTAGCTATGTGTAATGCAAAATACTAAAGTAATGACTCACAGACACATTGACACATAGATTTTTAACGTGGAAACCCTATTAAGGGAAAAACCACTTGGGACCGGTAACCCAAAAATTTCACTCTTCTAAAGTGAGCTTGGTGAAGAGCCAACCTTGTTAAAGGTTACAAACACACTGTTAGGTGTGACCTTGTTAGAGGATTTAAAATTTTAGTCTGTCATGTGATATCGGGCATCTCTATGCTACCTTCCTTGATCAAACACTCTCTTGGCCTGTCAATAGGTATCTAGCATCTCATGCTATCTTCATGATCAAAATTAATGATACTCCTTAGGATGTATCTCAATATAGAAAGGATCTTTAAACCCCGCTTGGTTAAGAGACTTTCTAAATCAATGGTTAAACTAAAACAATATGATCTGTTCACATATAAAACTTTTACTTGCAGATTTTCAATTCTATTGTAAGCTCATAAAACTAATCTAATCAATATATATTTTTTAATACCTTTGCTCCACTTTAGTTCTACTTGTGTTTTATCTCACAAAGATCTTCTTGCCAACTGGACAAAAAATCTTTAAATCCTTTACTTATCTCTGGCTTTATCTTGTCGATGAAAACAATGGAAACTACCAGTTAAGTCCATATTTAGCTCTGCCAGCTAGATATTTTTTCATTTCTAAACTCAAGTTAATTTTGGTGTTTTAACTCTTTGATAGCTTCGGTCAACACTCTAGTTCTCCTCGGGCTTCTCCGTCGGTTTACACTATGATTTTGGCCATCGATTATGCTTGTGATTGTGCTTGTCGGTAATTCTCATCAGTGTTCTTGCTTGGGCATCACTGTGACTTGACTTTCGGTGATCTTTGTCCTTCAGGTTCCACTAGCCATCGGTATTTGAAGTCAAAGTGAATGCTTGTATTTTATGCATTACTGAAAGAATAATATTTATCTCTCTGATTCTATGAATTCTTTGACACTTTGATTATAACCAATTAGATTATATCAAGTTGACATCAATTAAAATACAATCCATTAACCGATTAATGTCTTGCATTATCCTTCTATATTTTGGTGATCAACTTAACATCTTCAAACATTCAATCAGTTACATGTCATCAATCTCTCTCTTTGGCATTGATGACAACATACTACATTATCATACTATACTATCGCTAATACAGTATGAAATATAACAGTTTCATCAAGCTTTCCTAATGTAACTATTACAAATGTCTGACTTTTAGTAAGCTCAAAAATAGCTTAGATTTGTTTCTTGCAGAATGGTTTCCTTCAATCTTCAATCCCTTCACTAGATAGATGTAGCATCTAATGTCTCTATTCTTATATGTTCTCTTCCTTCAGTGTTCCTCTTCTTGATAATCTCTTTTTCCTTTGACAAAAATTTCTCTCTTTGTATGAACTCTCTCCCTTTGTTACTTCCCTCCCTTAGATGGATATTTCACATGTAATGAATTTCTCTCCCTTTGAATATTGATTAACTCTTTCTTTTGATTCTCAGGAACTTCACTTCATGATATAATTTTTTCTGATCAACGAGATAATCTCTCTGTTATGATTCAATGTTATAATCTCTCCCTTATGATAGTGAGACAATCTCTCCCTTTGACAATAATGCCAAAAAAAAATCATCTATATCATGTTCCATCCCTTTATATAATATATTCATTGAATTTCCCTATCCATTAGTAATACACTGTCTCAGGTATTTGGTGCATATTTGTACCTTACTGTGTACAAATGTATTTTTTGTTTTTCATCTCAGTGTTTGCATCAACATGAATGATCTTTAGATTATGTGTAGGCTGATGCAGCCTCCTAGTCAGCTTACTGACTGATAGACAAGGGTTGGACCCCTAGTCTCTATCTCAGGTACTCAAATGTATCTTTCGGTAATGGTTTGGTGAATATATTAGCTAATTGTTCCATTGATTGAACATATTCCAATGTCACCTCGTTTGATTGTACTTGTTCTTTCAGATAGTGATACTTCATAAAAATATGCTTAGTCTTAGCATGTATGACTGGATTCCTAGAAATGTTAATTGCACTAGTGTTATCACAGTAGATAATTACTAGTTCAAGAATCTTCATATTCATACCTTCCAACAACTGTTTAATCCATGCAATATTGGAGCAATTTGTAGCAGCATCAGCCACATACTCTTCTTTTGCAGTAGACTGAGAGATGCATCCTTTCTTCTTGCTGATCCATGTGACAAGTCTGTCACCCATGAAGAATGCTCCTCCACTTGTGCTCTTTCAGTCATCAATGTTTCCAGCCCAATCAACATCTATATAGATGTGTAGATCAAATTTTCCTTCTCTTTTATACCATAATCCATAGTCCTCAGTGTTCTTCAAATATATCAAAATTCTCTTGACAATAGTCATATGATTCTTTGGGATTAGTAGAGAATCTTGCAACTATTCCAATTGCATGTGCTATATCTGGTCTGGTATGAACAACATACATTAGTTTGCCAATCATTGATCTATATAAGGTCTGATTTACCTCATTTGATTTTTCTTCTTTTGTCAGCTTACATCCGGTAGCCATAGGTGTTCCAATTGGTTTGGAATCTTCCATCTTGAATATCTTCAACACTTCCTTGATGTATTTGGACTGAGTGATATATATGCCTGCATCTTGTTGAAGAATCTGTAGACCAAGAAAAAATTTGATCTCCCAAAACATAGACATTTAAAATTCCTTTCTCATTTCATTAGAAAAGGATTTGCATAGCAATTCATTTCCCCCAAAGATGATATCATCAACAAAAATTTCAGCAATCAAAATATTACCATCGGTATCTTCTTTTAAGTACAAATTTATATTTTCACTTGTTCTAACAAATTTTATGCTAATGATATAGGAGTGAAGTCTTTCATACCAGGATCTAGGTGCTTGTTGTAATCCATACAAGGCTTTATGTAGACTACATACCATGTTTCTCTTGTCTGGATCAACAAACCCTTCTGGTTGTTCAATGTATACCTCTTCTTCCATAATTCCATTTAGGAATGCAGATTTGACATCCATCTAGTATACCTTGAATCCTTTAAATGAAGCATAAGCAAGTAAGATTCTAACTCCTTCTAGTCTAGCAACGGGTACAAAGGTTTCTCCATAATCAATACCTTCTTCTTGTGCATATCCCTTGCATACTAACCTTTCTTTGTTTCTTCTGATTTCTCCATTCTCATTCAACTTGTTTCTAAATATCCATTTGGTACTGATAACATTCTTGTCTTTTGGTTTTGGTACTAGCGTCCATGTACTATTCTTCTCAATTTTTTCTATTTATTCATTCATAGCACTGACCCATTCTTCATTCTCAAGTGCAATATTAATAGATTTAGGCTTAAAATCACAAAGTAAACATCTAGTGTTTAGTGACTTACTTCTTGTTCTTGTTCTAGCCTTCTTGTCTCCTATGATTTGATTTTGTGGATGATGTCTTCTGAAATACTTGGAAAGTTTCATTTCAGCCCTTTGTTCATCATTCTGATCATCTTCTTAACCTTCACTCTGATCTCCATTGTTTGGAACATCATCTTGAGGATTTTCCTAATTTTTGGTAATTGTAGACTGATGCTCTGGTGCAATGTTCTATTTCTCAGGAGAGATACACTATTGCTCATGTAGAGTGTCAGGTTATGTATAAACAAACTTGTTGTAGTCCTCTGGTTCTTTTCTTCTTTCCTTATCATTCTTTTCTACAAATTCATCTAATTTCACATTTGCACTTTCAATGATTTTATTAGATGACTTGTTAAGACATTTATAAGCCTTGCTTTTGGTTGAGTTCCCTAGAAAGATGCCTTCTTCACTTTTGGAGTAAAGTTTTCCATTTCTATCATCCTTCAAAATATAACATTGAATACCAAAGATTCTGAAGTAACTTACATTGGGTGTATTACTATACCAAAGCTCATAGGGTGTCTTCTTTGTGTCCTTCAATTATACTCTGTTTAATGTGTAGACAACAGTACTGACAACATCCCTCCATAAATTTTGAGTGATTCTTTTCTCAATCATCAATGTTCTTGCACAGTCAACAATTGATCTATTTCTCCTTTCAATAATTCCATTTTGCTGTGGTGTTCTCGGTGCAGAAACCTGTCTTTTAATTCCATGCTCATTGCAATAGTTAGTGAATTCTTCTAAAGTAAATTATCCTCCTCTATCTGACCTTAAGCATTTCAATTTCTTTTCACTTTTTTTTTCTACCATAGCCTTATACCATTTAAAAATCTTAAATGCTTCTGATTTATCTTTTAAAAACATGACTGTCATCATTCTAGAGTAATCATCAACAAAGAGAATAAAATACCTATCTCCATAGTAACTCTTTGTCCTCATGGGTCCACATAGATCTATATGGACTAATTCTAGAATTGCATTAGATGTATGGGTTTTACTCTTGAAACTAGACTTTGTCATTTTAACTTTTTGATAATTCTTGCACATGATATGCTCGGGGTTAGTCATGCTCGGTAAGCCTCTAAAATTCCTTTTGTTTCTTATCTTTATCATGTTTTCAAAATTTACATGACACAATATTTTGTGCCACAACCACATGTCCTCATTTCTAGCCATTAAAAAAGCAGTATTAGTGTCATCAAGATAGAAAAGGTTACCTTTTGTCTACTCACCAGTTCCAATCAACATTCCTGATTCATTGAAGATCTTTGCCTTCTTATTTTCAAATGCCACTCGGTGACTTGTATTATACAACTATGAAACACTTAATAGATTATAATTTAGTCCTTTTACCCAGTAATCATTTTCACATTTGATCAGATTATTCAACATTATAGTTCCTTTACCTTCAACTGGACAAGGTGTATCATTTCCCATTCTTATTGAACCACCATTATAGTATTCAAAAGTCTCAAAACTTTGTTTATCACTGGTCATATGGTGAGTGCAGCCACTATCTATGATCTAGACATCATTCTTACTAACTTTAGATATGAGTGTAGTTTCTACATACCTATCTTCTTCTTCATTTGAATCATCCTTCATGGCTACAAATACCATCTCAATGTCTTCTTCTGATTTGGTGTCAGTGTCATCAGCTTTGTTCTTATCTAGGTAACATGATTTCTTCCCCTTTTCCTTGTAGTCTCAGGTATCTCTTTTGTCAAATTGATGGTTGCTTCGGTAATCTCTGTTATCACCTCTATCAAACTTCTCATATGATCTGTCATTTCCTCTGTCATCTTTTCTTCTATTTGGACATCTTGCAACAAAGTGTCCAACCTATTTACAATTGAAACATACAAGTGGTAATTTACCTTTGTATCTACCTTTGCCTCTTTGAAATCTTCTTGCCATTAGTGCTTCAATCTCATCAATTCCTTGATCCTCATTATCACTTTCACTATCATTTCTAATAGCATGTCTATGACTTGAGTTACTTATATTTAAAGAAGATTTGAATGCAGATTCTATAGATGGTAAGACACTATTATCAAAGTTATTCATCTCAAATGAAATCATTCTACCAATTAGACTATCTAGAGTAAATTTATTGTTTGCAACTGCTCTCATTTCTTGAATAGTAGAAACTCTAATAGCATATACAGGTAGCAAGGTTCTTAAGATTTTACTTACCACTATTTCTTCTTCAAGTACACCTCCAACTCCTCAAATAGCATTGACTACCTCTTTGATTCTACAACTATAGTGAGTGATATTTTCTCCTTCTTTCATCCTTAGGTCATCAAACCCCCCTCTTAGTTTTTATTCCTTTTCTCTTAGTACATTAGCATCTCCTCCATGTACCAGCTTAAACTTATCCCACATTTTCTTTGCAGAGGTGCAGGTTTTGACATCTTAAAACTTAGCATTAGAGAGTGATGATGCAAGTTCTATTATCATGTAATTATGCTCATGATTTACTCTTAATTGGTCAAGAGTGTGAGGTCCTATAGGAAACACATATTCAGTATCATGGTATTGAGTAACATCATTTCCAATACCTGATAGGTGGAGTCTTATTCTTCTTTGCCATGATGCAAAGTTTTCTTATTCAACTTGGGCACATCTCATCTATTCATCTTGTGATATTTTTCTTGAGTTGTTAAACTCCATTTCTAAGCACACAAGCTCTGATACCAATTGTTAGTAATAACTAAGAGGGGGGTGAAATCAATGGCCTCAAAAATATTCAATAATCAACCCAAAAACTTAGTACCACAATATTAAGCCTCTAGTTATCTTCAGTCCTATAATGATGAATGCCTTCAAATACAATTATCAAATTACTACTGCTCGGAATGCTTTGTTAAACCTTATAGTGTATGTTTACCGAATAGCAGTCTTATTTTACCGAAAGACAGTAAATTATCTAGAGTACACAGATTAGTCTAGATTAGCTATATGTAATGTAAAACACTAAAGTAATGACTCATAGACACATTGACATATGATTTTTTAACATGGAAATGCTGTTAAGGGAAAAACCACTTAGGACCGGTAACCCAAAATTTTCACTCATATGAATTGAGCTTGGTGAAGAGCCAACCCTATTAAAGTTTAAAAACACACTGTTAGGTGTGACCTTGTTAGAGGATTTAAAAGTTTAGTCTGTCACTTGATATCAGGCATCTCTATGCTACCTTCCTTGATCAAACACTCTCTTGGACCGTCAATAGGTATCTGGCATCTCATGTTATCTTCATGATGAAAGTTTTTGATAATCATTGGGATGTATCTCAATATAGAAAGGATCTTTAAATCCCACTCGGTTAAGAGACTTTCTAAATCAATGGTTAAACTGAAACAGTATGATCTATTCACATATACAACTTATGCTTGAATATTTTCAGTTCTATTCTACGCTCATAAAACTAATCCGATCAATATATCTCTTTTAATACCTTTTCTCCACTTTATTTCTACTCAGTGATGCTGTGCTTTGTTGCTCAGTGTCCACAGAAAATTTTAGCTCTTTCCTTAGCTTGATTGATCAAGACTGCATGAAGTTTCTCTTTATCAATTTCTCTTCAACATCCTCTTTTTATTCATTCACCCTCTCAATTCATAATGAATTAAGTTGTCTCTTTATAGACATGATATCACCGTTGGTAGGTTCTTGATTTTCTTGATCTTGGTGTGATTCGTAGTCTTAGCCAATTAGATTTAAAGAAAAACTCCTATTTTATCTCACAGAGATCTTCTTGCCAACTGGACAAAACAACTTTAAATCCTTTAGTTATCTCTATCTTTATCTTGTCGATGAAAACAATGACAACTACCAGTTAAGTCAATATTTAGCTCTACCAACTAGATATTTTTTCATTTATGAACTCAAGTTAATTTCAATGTTTTAACTCTTTGATAGCTTCGGTCAACACTCGAGTTCTCCTCGGGCTTCTTCATCAGTTTACACTATGATTCTGGCCATCAGTTATGCTTGTGATTCTACTCGTCGATGTTCTTGCTCGGGCATCACCAAAATTTGGGTTCCACTAGACATCGGTGTTTGAAGTCACATAGTGAATGCTTGTCTTTTATGCATTAATGAAAGCATAATATTTATCTCTCTGATTCTCTAAAGTCTTTGACACTTTGATTATAACCGATTAGATAATATCAAGTTGACATTAATGACAATACAATCCATTAACTGATTTAATGTCTTGCATTATCCTTCTACATTTTGGTGATAAACTTAACATCTTCAAACATTCAATCAGTTACATTTCATCACCCTCACCCTTAACCCTATAGAGTTTCATGGTTTCACAAGGAACAATAAGCCTTAATCAGTGAACAAGTGTGGGTAGAATTCACCACAGGAGAGTATAAAGATAAGCTCCTATGTGATGTAACCGAGATGGATACCTATAATTTACTTATAGGTATACCTTGGCAGTATGATGTAGATTCCAAACATGATGGGAATAAAACCATGTATTTTGTGACTAAGGATGGGATAAACTATAGTATGTCCCCACTCCCAAATGATGGGAAGGAAAAACATGTAGTAACCTGTATGATGTTAGTAGGGGAAGAAGACTTTATGAAATCCCTGAAAGAGAAGGACACACCATGCTTTAGAATAGTTGTGAGACCAAAGGGAACATCAATAGAGAATCCTAAAGATAAAGTGTATAAAATAAGTGTAGGTCCTAAGGAATTTAAAGAATTGTTGGAAAAGTACAAGGGGGTAGTTGGAGATAGTCTCAGAAAATTTACCACCACAAAGAGATGTTAGTCATTGTATAGACCTAATACCTGGTGCCACCTCACCAAACAAAATAGCCTATAAAATGACCCCAGAGTAGAACAAGGAGATTGTAAGATAGATTGAAGAGTTGATGACTAAAGGGTTTATAAGGAAGAGAATCATCCCATGTGCAATCCCTATTGTGTTGGATCCCAAGAAAGAAGGGACATGGAGACTTTGTACAAACTCTAGGGATATAAACAAAGTCAGTATAAGATATTGGTTTCCTACGCCTAGGATAAAATACCTATTGGATTGTATAGGAGGGGTACAATACTACTTAAAGGTGGATCTAAAGAGTGGCTACCACCAGATCAGGATAAGAGAGGGAGATGAGTGGAAAGCAACTTTCAAGACAATAGAGGGTCTTTTTGAATGGTTAGTAATGCCTTTTGGGCTCTCCAATTCTCCTAGCACTTTTATGAGGCTTATGAATGAAGTCTTGAAGCATTACATTAACAAGTTTGTTGTGGTATACTTAGATGATATACTGATTTTTAGCAAGGACATGGATGAGAACCTAAGACATTTGGATTTGGTTTTGAAGAAACTTCATGAAGAGAAATTGAAGATAAAATTGGAAAAGTGTGTTCATGCAGGAGGATCTTGTATTTCTTGGGTTTGTGATATCACAGGACAATCTAAAGATGGATTCCACTAAGGTTGAAGCAATTATCAATTTTCCAACCCAAGATTTGCATCAAAGGTAAACAGTTTTCATGGACTTTCAAGTTTTTATAGGAAATTCATTAGAAATTTCAGTGGTGTGTGTGCTCCCATGATAGATATTATAAAGGGGGATAGAAAATATAATTTTGTGTGGACCGAGGATGCAGACAAAGCATTTGAGTATGAAAAGGAGAGTGGCAAATCAACCCATACTAGTTTTACCATATTTTCATAATATCTTCTCAGTTGAATGTGATGCTAGTAAAAAGGCTATTGGTGAGGTTTTGAGTCAAGAAGGAAGGTATGTTGCCTTCTTTAGTGAAAAAATAAATGAAGAAAAGAAAAAAAACCTCAACCCATGATCTAGAGCTCTATGCTATGGTGTAGTTACTTAGGAAATGGAGGCACTATTTATTATTAAAAGAATTTGTTGTGTTTACTAACAACCATGCTCTCAGTTTCTTGAATAGACATGAAAAATTGAACCACAGACATATGAAGTGGATGCAGCTTTTGTCATCCTACACCTTCACCATCAAGCACAAGAAAGGGATAGCCAACCATAGACACCAAAATTTTTTTAGACAAATAAAAAAAAGAGTGAAGTGAGCAAAATCATGAATTAATTGAATAGTCAAAAGCCTTTGGATTAATTAAATAATTATGCAATTGATTTTAATCAATTAGTACAATAGTTAAAATAAAATCAATTCCAACCCATTCAAGGGTGCACATGGCTAGAACAATTCAATTAAATCATTTAATTAATTCCTAATATTTATCACCCATCACATGAGCAAATCAATTTCAACCAATGAGAATCAAAGAATGAGCTCACATGGATCAAGCCCAAATTGATCCTCTATCACACATCTTCAAGTTGCATCTTGACCACTCATTTTGTCCCCTTATTTGAAACCATCATTTAAATTTTCTTAACCTTTGAGATAATTAACTCAACCTAACCCTAATCAAGGTTAAATCAAATCTACCCCTACCCTTGGGAAATCCTTTAAATAGAGACCATTTTGAGTGCAAAACATATAACACACATTCATGAGCTAAGCATCATCACTATAGGCATTTTGATTTGGAGTTCATAGCTTTCATTTTGATTTCAATTTGCAAATAGTGATCATTTTTGAAGCATTTTAGAGTATTTTGAGCTAAATAGGGTTAGATCACATCAAATAGCTTCAATTTTTATTACTAAGACTGACATTAATGGATGCTTAAGCTAAGAGCATACTATTTTCTTTCCTAGATAGAGAGACATGAGATGCTCATTGCTTTATTTTAAATTCAATTAGCTTATCATTGTTGAATTTTATTGAATTGATTAGATAGAAAACTAATTTCATGAAGGTACAATTTTCATATACACAAATAGTGCCCACTGTGGGGCTTCAAGTCTCATTTCTAATAATCTCATGAATTTTTAGTATGTTTGAGTGTGTTATTTTGTAGGAATTAACAATTTGCAGGTGAAGTAACGCGTGCATACGTAAACTATGAGGCCTTTATGTATTAAAGTGGCGTGTACGGAGTTTATTCTATCTTCTGTCTCTATTTATCTCAATGCCTTTGAGTGCAAAGCCGCGTGCACAACTTAAATACTAATTCCTTTGCACAACAAAGTGACACATCTACAGATTTTTCTCACGCCTTTACTCTATATTTTAATGCTTGTACCTTATCCTTCAACACATTTACCTCTTTTTATCATATTTAAACTATTAAGTAGCGCTTGTAATCTTTTAAGTAGCACGTAGAAAGTAGTAAAGTAGCACTCTGTCAGGCTTAAAATAACATGTAGTATTGTATTTAAAATGTGTAGAACTTTAAAATCAACAAATTAATGAAAATTTCTTGCCGCTTCGCAGATGTCAATCCATAGGAAAGTGCAAAAACCAGGGCACTATAAGGACCTATTAGAACCTATTATTGTTTGTCGAAGGAGACATTAGGCCTATGCTCTCAACTTTCTAAGTTGATTAAAATACCAAACATGTCAAATTTGATGATAAAAAGAAAGGTTGGAAATAACAAACAATAAATTTTAAAGCCTCTTGTTTGTGAAGGAAAACATTAGGGATATGCTCTTCACATTTTGGTGAATCAAACTCTCAAATGTTCTCAAATTCCATTAGTTAAAAGACTTGGAATAAACCTTTTATATTGTCTTTGGAAGTGAGAGAATAGTAGGGATATGCTCTTCACCTTTTGGTGAATCAAACTCCTAAACCTATTTGATCATTTCATTTCTTGCTTTCAAATGAACATGCTAGAAAATTAAAGGGCCTACCTCTCGAGATTTTCCTTATGAGGAAAGTGAGAGGGAATGACCCAAAAGTCGGAATTAAGGTTAAGCCAACCTCTTCCACCCACTTTCCAAAAAAAAACCTCATTAAGTCTAAAGACTTGGAGGGTGGCAATATCAAATGCTTGGACTCGTAGGGTTAATAGCCTAAATCGTGAATCACGACTATGTAGCCCTTGTATGATTCATTTGATATTTTTGTGTGGAAATCACAATAAAATACCCAAGTAATGTAGCTGATTGCCTAATTGAGTTATTGTTACAAGCCAAATTTGACTTTAGGTAGATTTCTTGGAAGACATGTTTTGTTAAAGACCCGTGAAATGATCGAGAACATACACTTTGTGTGTAGATTAAGGGTTAAAAATTTGGTTTTTTATGAGTGTTGTGGTTGATGTTTTATATTGAAAATAAATAATATTCATCCAGATCTGATCACGTGTTAAAAATTTAAAAAATCAATCAAATAGTGTTCCAAAACAATAAAATATTCATGTTTCAGAGGCCTTTTAATGTGTACACACATAGAAGTAGCACGTTTTCACTATTAATTGATGATTATAAACAAAAATTTACCTCATGTGATAAAAGAAGGAACGCGTATAAACAAATATTTACCACTTATGAGACAAAAATAATGCGTGCATACTAGTTTTAACACTTACAAGCTATAAAGTAGCGCACCTAAACAGTCAACCAACACGTTCTGCTTTTCCAGTGAGTGTGTACAACCCATTAAAGTAGTGTGTACAAGATTTTAAGTAGCACATACAGACTAAGAGTCTCAAACAGTGAGTGTCTCCCAGGGTTTTTGAAAATTTTTAGAATCATATTTGGATACTCTTTTCGGAGTACTTCTTGTTCAAACTATCAGACTGATCATATTCCATCGTATTCAAGGAGTTTAAAATTTTTCCAAAGGAATTGATCAAAAGGGTGAGTTAAGGATACTTGTTCCATGATAATTCCTAATTTTACAAGATCTCACTACATCAAGGCAACCTTACAAGAAGACATAACTTATCTTAGGAAATAATTTCCCTTTCCAAGAGAAACCTTAGCTTCCTCACAATAATCTTTCAAAACTGAAAAGGAAGTGGAAACAAACACGATGTCTTTTCCCTTTGGACACATGGATCTTGACCTTATCAATCATGTCAATAATGACAACAATAACAACCAAAATGGTGGAAATAAGGATGCAAAGAACAATAGAAACAATGGGGGAGGAAATGACCCTAACAATGGAGGGAATAGAGATCCTCAAGATGAGGAGGCCACCGATGAGAGATTAAATGAAGTGGCACAAAGTCTGTTCTTTATGAAAATCTTGGAGAAAATCTTAGAGAGAGATAGGGAGAAGTATTTCTTTGACCTAGCCGAAGCAGGGGTAAAACCCCCCATGATTACAATATGACTACCCTAAAGGAGGAGGATGAAAACCCAATTGCGATTATGAACAAACAAATCAAACTTTTCCAAATGTAATTGGATAATATGAAGAAAATGACGGATCCAAAACCTTTCTCCATTGAGGCTATATGCTTTTTCCCTTTTGATAAAACCCTAATATGGTACCATTTCCTCCAAATGCGATCTTCTCTAAATATGACAAATACATCGGGTATCCGACCCAAAAGACCATTTGAGAGAATTTTGTGCATTAAGCTTGGAGTTTATGCATGATACCACTTATTTAATGTGACTATTTATAAGAAGCCTTGGATGAATCATGATGGAATGGTTCTCAAAATTACCCTTAAACTTGTGAACATTTGAAGAGTTGGCATCAAAGTTTGTGACACATTACTCATACAATATCAAGCATGAGGTTAGAATGATAAATTTATGCAACAATAAACTGTAAAGTAAGAAAATGGGAGAGGATTATTAAATGGATGAATGTTATGTTATTAAAATTTAAAGGGTAAAATAATGTGTGTGATGTATATATATTGAATGTGATGTAGGGATAGTGGAGAAGGTAAGATTGTCCTCTTAATCCAAATTTCATAAAGGGAAGATTCAAATTGATTAACCCCAAGGAAAGGATCAATGCATAAATGAATCAACCTATTAAGGATAGGGATAGAGAGAGAAACCTTAACTTCCATTTTATAGAAGAGAGTGTGTGATAGATTTAGAAAGATTAAAAACTTTAATTGAAATGAATTGAAGACAAGTACTAACCTCAAAATGCTACAGATCTGAAGAATTCTTTTTTTGGGTGTTTGCACTGAGTTTCTAGAAAATTTGCAACCGGATCTAGAATAGAAACGCAGAGATGAACAAAACCCAGAAATATTTTCCAAATCTGACTTAGTTTCAATTTTGACCCAAAAATGAATGTCACCTTTGACCCAAAATTTTTGATTCTGACCCAAAACAAAATGTCAATTCTAACCCAGAAATGAATGTCACCTTTGACCCAAAATTTATGATTCTAACCTAGAATATCCGATTCTGACCTAGAACAGAATGTTGATTCTTACCCACAACAAAATATCTATTCTGACCCAAAATGTCCAACAGAAAATCTGTTTCTGTATCCTGACAGTTTGCCAAAAAGGGTATCCAAATCTGCACTCCAATTCTCTTTTCTAAACTTGTCCCTGCAATAAAAATGGTTTGTTTGTTGGGGGGAGGGGTTTTCCTTGGTCAAACCCTAGTTTTGGAATTAACCTTAAAGTATAAATTAAATTGCATAAGGAAACAAAGTAAATGAATAAATTCACCTTGCTTGTATACAAACCCTTGTGGCGGATTCGAATCCATGGATCCACAAGTATGTATGCACCAAATGTATGTAGAATGTAGAATTTCAGATGTAGGATGTCTCAAATCAATTGATTGTAGATCTTCAACACCAATCTTGAATGGATCTTAGAATAGGAAGAGGCTTGGGGGAATGTGGATGGACAAATATTTATCAAGAGGGCTCCATAGAACTTG
The DNA here is from genome assembly GCA_018584345.1 of Thuja plicata. Lineage (NCBI taxonomy): Eukaryota > Viridiplantae > Streptophyta > Pinopsida > Cupressales > Cupressaceae > Thuja > Thuja plicata. Next base: position 612,739 of record MU223492.1, on the reverse strand, counting down.
AATCCTTCAATGGATACCAATTGATCTCCTTGATGAATTGAGTGCTTGAAGATATTTTAATTCTTGAGAGTAGATGAATGCTTCAATATATATTTAGATTGCTTCACATCTTTCTTCTTAGCTTTTCCTTCACACTTAGATTTCACTTTTTCAAGTCTTAGAGAAAATGAGAGGAGAAGGCTTCCTTATATACCAATCTAGGGAACAATCTTATAGAGAGGTCTACATAGGATAATTAAATTCCAATTAGACCTATATCCACATAAGTGGACCTATATTAAATATAATTTCAAGATTCCTTTCCCCGAAGACCAAAATAGCCAACCCAGAAGCGGGAATTAAATCTTTTTGAAGCCCAACATTTGGAAACCTTAGAAACTTGAAATCTAGAGCCTGGGTCAGAATGAAGGTTGATTCTAACCTAGGTTAGGGTCAAGGTTGACCTTGAACTAGAAAGGTTGATTTTGACCCTGAGGTCAAAAATATCAGGTTTACAGTTTAGGATGCCAGAAATAGGCCGAAGAAAAGTAGGAAGTGGGGTAGAACAATGGGAAAGCCAGATCCAAGTTAGAGACCCATTCAAGGTGCTTGACATGACCCCAAACCACTTACTCAGAGGGATAAACCACTCTACAATGGAAGTGCTTCCATTTTCTGACTATACATAAATAAAAGGAGGGAGAAGAATTCCTAGTCTTCTTGCAAAGGTGAAGGACGGTATTTAATCGATATCCTAGAAGTATATCCAAAAAAGAGAAAATGAATATTTTCCTAAATAGTCTAAACACAATCATGAACTATTGGCTACAACTCCAATGTACACCTACTTTTTAGAAGATCATTGAGAAAAAAAAATCACCATAGAGGAAGTTTTGGTGAAGAGTGGAGAGATCAAGCTTTTTAAGGAAAATAAGGATTTTCCTAATAATCAAAATAATTCCAACAGCAACAATCGAGCTTCAAATAATAACAATCAAATTTGGCTCAATAACACTAATAAGGGCCTTGTCAATGATCGATTTGTTGAGGCAAATAACTTAAAATCCACTCCTTTCAATCTCATGAGATCTTCTAATCAAGAAAATAATGTAAATCAATCAGCAAAGGTCCCATTCAATATCAACAATAAAAACTTGCCTAACAAGCAATAAGATAACAAAAAAAAACTATTCTTTAGCCCATCACCAAGAAGGAAGTTCACACCCTTGGGTGAACCACTTCAGAATTATTTAAGGAATCTCATTTCTTATAAGATCATTTTCCTACTGGAGTCAAGGCCTTATGAACCATGAGTCAAACCCTCATGGTGGAATGGTGCTCATATTTGTGAGTATCATCAAAATAGAGGGCACAAGACCAATGAATGCATGATTAAAGCATGAGGTGAAAGACTTGATAGATAATGGGATAATCAAGGTGGAAGGGCCTCAAAACAATGAAGAGCATGTGGCCTTAAAAAATCCTTTCTTCAATCATGAGAAAGGGTAATCTTCAAATAGTAATCAAAATAACAAAATAGGAAATGAAAAAGTTAATTTTTCACATAGCTATGATAATGTAATGAATTCCTTATCAGGATATGAGAATACTATCAATGTTGTTGTTGTAAAAGATCAACCATAAAAGGAAACCTCTAATGTTGTTACTAGGGGGAAAGCATCAAAGATAACCTTACGAGGAACTACCCCTAAGACTATTGGTCCTAATAAACCATCTTATTCTCAAAGGAAATACAATATTGTGAAACAATTGTAAAAGACTCCAGCCCAAATTTCAATCCTTGAATTGTTAAAGCTCTCACCAAATCATAAGGAGATCTTAGAAAAGGATCTTGTGGAGACTACCATTCCCGACAACCTAGATGTGGATAGATTTAAAAATATGGTGGGTCATCTCATTGCACCTCATTGTTTTTCCTTTTCTTAACAAGATGACAGGTCCATTAATCATCCCCAAAATCTTATGTAGCATATAGAGGTTTTGATACATAAACACTGTGTCAAAAGAGTCCTTATTGATGGGGGAGCTGGTCTAAAAATTTACATATTGAGTCTAGTCAAAGCCTTGGGATTTGTCAAAGGTGCCGTGGATCCAAACAAGATCATAAATAAGGCCTATGATGATGAAGAAATGTCTTCTAAAGGAATGGTGGGTTTTCCCATTTAAGTGGGGTTGGTAAAAAAAGACACCATTTTCCAATTTCTTGACATGAAATTAACTTACAAAATCTTCCTAGGGAGACCATGCATGGGACAAGAAATAACTATAAATGGAGATGTGAATCCTTTCCAATATTTCAATATTGTTAAACCTATGAATAAAGCATTCATCCCACACAATAGTGAAGTGGTTACCCCAAGTGCTCCTAGAGTAGAAAATCAAGAAGTTGGTTCTAGCTCAACTTTGGTCACTAACTCAAATCAAGACAAGGTTAACTCATCTACATCAAGTAAGGGTAAAGAGAAAGTTATTTTTGTAGATGAAAGTAATAAGAGTGCTAATTTAAGTGTTTAAAATCAAGAGTAAGGAGATTCAAACCCCTGTAGTATTGAAAATGAAAGAGTTCAAGAAACACATTATCAAAAAATGGATAAGTTGATGAATAATTTTAAGAAACAATGTAAAATCCATCAAAAAGGTGCCGAAGAATATTTCATGTCCTTGTTTGATTTACCTCCTTCTCCAAAGTCACATGGTAGGCCAACTAGTGCTCATTCAACCAAAAAATATAATGCCCATTTTGTAAGAGCAAGTGATAATTCACCAAAGGAAGAAGAGGATAATGAGGTTTTAAAATGGTTGTACAAAGATGAGGAGGCTTCGGGTTCCCATCTAGAAAGGGTCCAAAATGTTAGTATCTAAACACATAAATATGGAAAAGGTTTTCAAATCATGCAAAAATTTTGAGTATCCTTGGAGATCTAAAGATTAAAAATTAGGAATAGGGTACCAAGAACAAGGAAGTGGTTCACACAACTTCAAAGACTCTTATGAACACATCCATATGGTAGATTCAAAAAGTGAATATGACCCCAGTAAATAGGAATTGGATTCCTTATTTGAGTATTATTTTCATGATAAGGAAGTGGATGTAATTCATACGTATGCCCCTACATCTAATTCAAACAAGCAACAAAGTATGGATCAAGGATCAAGTTCTAATCAAGGGTCAAATAATTATCAAGAATAAGATTTAAGGCAAGAATAAAATTGAACTCCTTGGGTGAGTGAATCATGGGTGACTTCATGGTTAGGAGAATCGAATGTTAGGTTTAATCTACAAGAATTTTATCCATTATAAATTTGAGAGGACTCAAGTGAGGACAATTTTGATCCAAGTTTTATGGAACACCTTGAGCAAGCCCATGTCATAGATTTGACCGATATAATGTATGAACTATCCAAAAGATTCATGACCTTAAAACCCATGGATATGAATCTACCCAATGAATATTTATCTCTTATCCATCCTGAACTAATTGATTGGGACCTAGCCGAGCCAAATGGCATACTCTCTTTTCCCAAAGACAATTCTGTGGCCTTATACCTAAATGCAGTTGAACCCTCTTTCACCAATGAATTCGATCAAAGAATAAAAGTGGAAGAAAAGGGAAAATATCTCAATCCAAAATAAAAAAAAATAAAAAAAATAAAAAAATGAAGTGGTCTAGTGGTGAAAACCACAATGTGGCAGTACTAGACCCAAAAAAGTAAAAGTAAAGGATGTTTCCGAAGGTGAAAACCCATCTGTGGCACCTAAGGAAGAGATATTGGACACCTTTCTAGAGCATGATGAAGACATATCTCCTATCTTGATTGAACCAGCCGAGAAGGTTAATATTGGCACCGATTTTGAACCAAGATTCATACACCTTGTAGTTTCATTAAGTCCAACAGAAAGGGAAGATTTTATCCAATTCTTCAAAGAAAAGAAATTTAAATTTGCATGGTCTTATTTAGGTATTCCAGGGTTAGATCCAAGTTTCAAACCCGTCACCTAAGTGTAAGACCAGGAGTTAAGCCGGTGAAACAAAAGTTAAGAAAGATGCATCCCCATATAGCCTTGCTAGTGAAAGCAGAATTGGAAAAATTATTAAAAGTGGGGTTCATAAGGGTTATAGCTTATGATGAATGGATATTGAATATTGTGCCAGTTTCAAATCATGATAAATCAATTAGAGTATGCACAAATTTCCAAGATCTCAACTTGGCATGTCCAAAGGATGACTTTCCATTACCTAGTATTGATGCTATAGTGGATTTGACAACATGACACTCTATGTTTTCCCTTATGGATGGATTTAGAGGATATAAAAAAATTAAGATAGAACCAAAAGATCAAGAGAAAAAAACCTTCACATGACCTTGGGGTACATTTTTTTGTAACGTCATGCCCTTCGGCCTTAAAAATGCTGGAGCTACCTATCAAAGGGAAATGACCATAATTTTTCATGATATGATTCATACATTTCTTGAAGAATATGTTAATGATATCTTAGCTAAATAAAATGAAAGGAAATATAATCTACCCATCTTGGAAAATATGTTCACAAGGATGGAAAAATTCAAAGTTAGGTTAAATCCTAAGAAATGTGCATTTGGGGTGTAATCTGGAAAGTTATTAGGTTACATAGTATCAACAAAGGGAATAGAAGTTGATCCTGAGAAAGTTAAAGATATCATGGACATGGATGAACCAAATAACATAAGTAAAATGAGATCATTTCAAGGAAGTTTGTGATCCATTAGAAGATTTATATCTTAATTGGCAAACAAATGCCATTATTTCACTAGACTTCTACATAAAGACATAGTTTTCAAATGGGATGCACAATGTGAGGAAGCTTTCTCCATATTGAAGTCATAATTGGTAAATCCACCTATACCTATGTCACCTATCAAAGGAAAGCCTTTAATCTTGTACATTTCAGAAATAGATCATTCTTTAGGAGAATTATTGGCTCAAGAAGATAAAGAGGGAAAAGAGAAAGCAATCGATTATCTTAGCAGACCTTTGGTTAAATATGAACTCAACTATAGCTTACTTCATGGTATTTTTTTCTTCACAAAATCTATGTCATTATATGCTTGTGCACAAAGTTAAGTGCATTGCTAAAATTGATCCTATAAAGTATCTACTTAGAAAAATAGCTCTCACAGGAAGATTGGCCAAATGGGTGATGGTTTTGAGTGAGTTTGATATAGAATATGTGGATAGAAAGGCCATCAAGGGAAAAGTGATAGTAGATCAATTGGCGGAGTATCTTGTTGTTCATAATCATACTATTCAAGTGGAATTTCTAGATTCAGAAATAATTAATGTGGAGCCAAAAACATGGAAAATCTACTTTGATGGATCTTACACCCAACATGGATCTGGGGTAGGCATTCTTTTGATTACCCCTCATTGTTACACAATTCCAAATTCATACAAACTTATTTTTCAATGCACCAACGATATTTCAAAATATGAATCCCTAGTTATAGGCATCAAAATGGCTTTAGAGTGGAAAGGGATAGAATTGCAAGTGTTTGTGGATTCTCAACTAGTCATAAACCATATTAATGATAAATACCAAACAAAGGATGACAAGTTGATTCCCTACAAGAGGATGATAGATGATTGGAAAAATCACTTTTCTTTGATAACATTTGAGAAAATTCCAAGGGACAGAAACATAGTAGCAGATTCCATGGAAAACTTAGCTTCTCTTCTTCAAATGCTAGAATTACATGCTAGATATGAATTCTTGGGGGAAGAGTTGGTGAAACCTGCATTTGAACTTCCCCATTCCCAAATCGTATGTCTGTTAGTTGGACATGACTCACCTTGGTATGGATTTATTTTTACTTATTTACAAGACCAAACTTTACCCTTGGACCAAACCCATAATCAAAAGAGACACTTTATATGCCAAGCTACCTGTTATACAATCCTTTCTGACACATTGTATCATAAGAGTCTTGACAGAATGCTTTTTAGGTGTCTAGAGGATGAGGAATCAAAATTAGCTTTATGAGAGGTTCAAAATGGGATATGTGGGTCTCACTCTAGTGGGTTAAATTTATCTAAGAAAATCCTTCGCATGAGATAATTTTGGCCAAATCTAGAGAAGGATGCTTGTCACTTTGTCAAGATATGTCAGAAATGTCAATACCATAGAAACATGATTTTTGTGCCAACACAAGATTTATACCCAATGAACACACCTTGGCCCTTTATCAATGGGGGTTTCATTTAATAGGGATGATTTATCCACCTTCATCCAATGGTCACAAATATATCATAACTGCAATGAAATACTTCACTAAATGGGTAGAAGTTGTGCGTTTGACAACTGCAATGGGTAAACAAATCTCAATGTTTATCCTAAATCACATGATTTGTATATATGACATTCCTTTTGATATAATAACAGATAATGAAAAAAAATTCAAAAAAAAATATGTGGATGATCTATGTGACAAGTTCCATATTATACATCATTCTTCTTCCATTTATTATCCTCAAGGGAATGGACAAGAATATGCAACAAAAAATAACATTCTCATAATTTTGAAAAGGACAGTTGATAATTTAGGAAGGAATTGGCATGTACAATTGAATATGACATTATGGGCATATAGGACCAGTATAAGGACACCAATAGGAGAAACACCATTTTCATTGGTCTATGGAGTGGAGGCGGTATTACCTTTAGAGGATGAGATTCCATCCTTGAGAGTCTCCCTACATGGTTTGATAATAGATGAAGATTATAGGGTTGCTAGGCTTCAAAAATTGGAGTTACTAGAAGACCATCAAACTCAAGCATATGCACATCTCAAGGTATATCAAAATAGAATGTCAAGGAATTACAACAAGAGGATAAAGCATGGAGCATTTCAAGTTGGGGATTTAGTGTTGAGAGAAAATCCTAAGAACCAAGTGGAAAGAGAGAAGAAAGGAAAGTGGGAAGAAAAATGGTTGGGACCATTTATCATTACTTCTTCTTTTGGAATGTGAACATACAAGTTAGCTGACTATGATGGAGATGAGTTACAAGAACCCATTAATAGCATCCACTTGAAGAGGTTCTTGACTTAAGAGTCAAATGAAAGAGTATAAGATGAGAGAGTATCAGATGAGAGGAAAGTGTCATTCTTTGTACAATGGAAAAGGGATCTTGAAATAATCCAAAAATAGTGGAAGAGAGATCCTAAAATAATCCAAAAATAGTGGAAAATAGATCCTGAAATAATCCAAAAACAATGGAAAAGAGGTCCTGATTAAATGCAAAAACATTAGAAATAGTCTTGAGAAAAGAGAAAAAAATGGAAAATTGAGCATGATTAAAGAAAAAACATTCAAATATGGATTCTCAAATTTTTTTTAATCTTGGTGAAAACCTGGGAAACAGGCGCCTTGGTAATAAAAAAAAGAAAAAAAGAAAATTAAAAAAAGATAAAAAGTGCCTTGGTGAAAACCTAGCAATAGGCACCTTGGGAGAAAAAAAATCAAAAAATCAAAAAAGAGCAATAAACTCAAGTGGTGAAAACCTGGTAAACATGCGCCATTTGACCCTTAGGGTTTTCCTAGTTGCATAATCCATCCACATCTTTCTACCATCCATTGTACATATCCTTGCATCCGTCATTTATGCATAGTTATAATAAAGTCTCTGAGCTGCATCTTGCATAAATTGATCTTTTGTCATATTTTGGATGTTTTCCCAAGCCCACTGCATTTCTTTCCAACTAGGGGCATTAATCCAAATTAGTAGATTTCATCAAAGCATGCACCAATTCATAGGAATAAATGTATCAAACTAAAAGCAAATAGACGCTTGAACCTTTGATTTACATCATTGTTCGATTTCCCATCTGATCTTGACACAACGTGATCCTTGACCTTTAGTGACTTATTATTATCAAGATTAAAGTAAACAAAACCTAAAAGATCAAAATGGAAGAAGTTCTATTTGAAATATGAATACAATAATAGCACTAAGGTTTGATGAGATATTGATTTTTCCCGAGTCATGTCTTTTTAGTTAATCAATTATGTTTCAAATAGATTATCAATGATTAAATCATGACATATTTTCTTGATTTTTGTGTGACTGTTTTAAGATTGATTCTTGGAAGTACGTGAATTTGTCTAGGGACATGAGCATCAGAGAGTCATTGAGGAAATTTTTCATATGGAAGGGATTCAATCTCTGTCTGTTTAGGCAAAAGGGTGCCTTGACCATTTAGATCTTCCATTTATTAATGCCGACATCCACTTGCAACATTGAATCCGATGAAAGAAATATGCATACTCCCATGGTTGAACTAGGGAGATTTGTACTGACTTCATGGTTGAAATCTAGGGATAATAGTATTCATATCATCATGGTTTTTCAAACTCACTAGTGATCGTTATATGTACTACGAAGTACCACCAAAGCCCGATGATGAAAATTTAATCCCTGTATTCCTTGCAGTAATGACAGTTAGTTACATTCATGTTAGGAGTAGTTTTTCATAAAAGGATTTCCTTGGGTTAGGGAAAGAGGTTTCAAAAGGGTTGATATCATCAAAAAGAAAAGTTCTCTTTTAGGTTGAATATGTGGGACTTTAATAAAAAAAAATGAATATCATTAATCATTAAGCATTAATCCATATTTATTATCTATTATTTCTTAAAGTTATTGCATAAATCATTGAACATTATTCATCAATAATTTTTCATCCATTAAGGTGCATTCATTCATTTAAAGGTACATTTCATTAAAGGTATATATGCATAGAAAAAGAACAAAAAATAAATGCATTTTCTCATCTAGTTCAATTTCATACCATTGCATAAGCATCATTAAGAGAATTAAATAAAAGAATTTTATCATACATGTGCATCCATATAAGTATTGTCATACATAAGAAAACTCATCCACAACATATAAAAGTAAATGCATAATCATATAAAAGTGCATCCATTAAGCATAAAAATATAAAGTCCAACATATAATGACATCATAAAGAGAATATGGAATCAAGAGAAAGAGTGTCTATCATAAAAGAAGTAATCAAATGTCCAACATCATGTCTATCAATGTATACCAAGATACACAAATCATAGGAAAATAAATAATATTGATCAAAGTACATTATGGTACATCACAACAAGAGGGAGGCTCATGATCAACTAGGGGAACCACCTGCACCATTTGTCCCATCAGTGCCAATTATGCTGCTTGCATCATCTGTACCACCTGGGCCACCTATGTCACCTATCCCTCTGCCAACTAAACAACCAGGATCTGTTTGAGGCATCTAACTAGTACCCAAAACACTAGGCATCTGTTCCATCATAGTCATTAAGCTCTAGATCATAGTGGCAAACTGACAATTTGGCTACTCATAGCTATCATCCCAACCCATAGAGTCTTGACATCCTACGTAAGTGTATCCATAGCTTGTGGAACCTGTGGAGCTATAAGAACCTATGGAGCTATCAGAACTTGTGGTACTACTAGAATCACCAGAATCACTGGAGCCTACTGCACTTGTCTAGAATGTGCTAGCTGAGCCTATCTAGCTACTCTCTGCCATCTTTATCCCCAAACTGTAAATGAAACTTGTGGAATCCTACCACTAACCCCTCTACCCCTCATCCATACTCTGCCACCCCTCATCAAAACCCTTCCACCCACCCCTGCACCTCTCACACTCACTCTACCTCCACCTCTCCTACCGACTCCATCGCCACCTCTCCTTAGGACCCTTTGTCTTGGCACTCTTCTGCCACCTCTCCCACTGCCTCTGACTCCATCATCATCCAACAAATCATTAATGTCAGGTATAGGTTCTTCTGGGTCTACAAATATAGGGAATATGTTTTGAGAAAACCACTGAGTGTAATCTGTGGACATCCCTACATCAACTATATAATCTAGCATTTCCCAAATCATGTGACCCATCTAGTACATCTCATCACATTCATATATGTAGTCCACCTATGGACCCCACATAGATCTCTCTACCTCAACTTGCGCATACAAAGATAAGCCCTGTGGGAGGTCCCGTGTCTGGCCATACTGCCTCATCATTCTATAAAAATAGAATCGCTCGATAATCAATGGAGATCGACCTATCATCCAACGAGGTGCAAACATATATGGTAGCTTTTCATCATCCTCATGTCATGCCTCACAGCTAAGGTAAGGTAACCACATGACTAGATCAATATCATAGAGCATGCGTTACCAAAATTCTTGCTTACCCAGATAGGGCTGGACTATCATACCCTTATACAAATAACTATAAGGCCATCCAGGATCTTTGTACCTAGTAGCAATTGACCATGTGACTGGAATATGCTCCCATGTCCAGAGATATAGAACTACTACACCCGCTGATAGTGCAACATCACCTCTATACACTACGTGGTGTAACTCATGATACAAATGTGATAGTACACATGAACCCCAATCAAATCATTGTGGATCTACAATCATGTCCTCCAAGATATGTCCCTAAACAATGAAAAATACATGACGTCATCAGTCATGAAGCAAGAAACCACCAATAAGAGAGCCCAAAACTACAAGAAGTACCAGTAACAAGAAAATTGATCCCACACTATGCTCTCATTGCCGATAGTAGGATCTGAGAACACTCGTTTGCATGTTGTGCCAATGTAGACCTGATCATAATATACCAACTCTCTTGGAGTAGGAATCCACAATAATATGTACATGTCCTCTAGCATGATCATCATATCACCTAAAGGTAAGTGGAAGGTATTATGGTCAGAGTGTCATCTCTCTTCCATAGCTATAAGTAAACCCCGGTTCATCTAGAAGTGACACATATCTAACAAAAACAATAAACTAGAGCGACCTATGACTTGCCACTCCTGGGCAATAAACTGATCTAGCATGTCCAAAGGCCATGGAGGTAAGCCTCAGATGAATAGCATTTGGAATTGAACCTATTCTTCAATCAAGTGGAATCATATTAGTATGATCATTTTTGTGGATCATCACAAGTCAATCAAGTTATCCTATCATCCTACCACTCTTCTTGAGCACATCAATTTTTTTCTAACTCTCTATCGTGAGAAGAAAAAAAGCATAAGTTATCCTATCAACCTATCAAGATTGAAATCAAAAAACAATTATCAAAATGTTGGAACTAACATCAAAAGCACTTGTTCTCATCACATATCAGGCTAAATCAAACAATTAATTGATTAGACACACACTCAAATCAGAGGATGATCAAATCAAGATTTAAAATTTCAAATTAGGCTACGCGTCATTTCATATCATTCTACATGCCACATTTTTTATGTGCTAGTTAAAGCATGAAACACACTTTTTCATTCTTCAAAAGTGTCACATCAAGGTGTATGCATTAGTTCTTCTAGTAGGTGCTACTTCATCTATCATACGTGCTAGAAGAATTGGGTTTATAAGATAGGATTTTCTACGTGCTACTTAACCTATCATACATGCTAAAAATCTATCGGTAAATGTGTTACTAAGAACTATTTCTCTCTATCTTATGAGCTACTTCTAGCCGCAGATGCATTACTTAACTAGTGTACGTGCTACTTTAACTATTGTATGAGTTACTTGGAAGGAAAATAAAAAACCTAATCTAATAACACTTGTAAATCCTACAAAAGAGCTGTAAAATTTGAAATTGATCAAACATGAAGGATTGGAGTACTCATCGGAGGTCCATACTCTACAGGAAGCTAGAATCCGCACCTTCTCTCAAACCTATGCTCTCAAATCGGCACAACCATTTCTATCAGTCTTCTAGTCTCTCAGAGAAAAAGTGAAGGTAAAAATTGAAAATGACATGTAAAAATGACATTGGTATTCCCTTTTATACCTTTTTGACCTAATTAAAGGGTATTTTTTTACCTTAACCTAATCAAAAGGTTGAAAATTCATTACCGGGGCACTTTTTTCAAACATTGGCTTTATCAAAAATGAAATCATAATTGACCAATCACACATAGTTTCGAAATATTTTTCACATCAATTTTTCTTTCATTTCCAAGGGGGCAAGATATCATCAGGATGCAAGATCAATCAATCAAATCTGGGGCATCAAAGTTTCATCATTATCAATGGGGCATCTTAATGAGGTTATTATTTTTCACATCAGAGTTTTCATCAAATCATTTCATCATCAAATTAGTCATCGAGATCAAATCAGACATCAAGCATCAAACATTCTTTGAGACAATGCGCTTCACACATCAATTCAAAGAGGGGAATTTGCTGACACCTAAATTTGGTCATACAAATAAAACAAAGAGTGAAGTGAGAAAAATCATGAATTAATTAAATTATCAAAAGCCTTTGGATTAATTAAATAAAATAATCAAATAATTGTTCAATTGATTTTAATCAATTAGTTGCATAGTTAAAATCAAATCAATTCCAACCCATTTAAGGGTGCACATGGCTAGAAAAATTCAATTGAATCATTTAATTAATTCCTGATATTTCTCACCCATCACATGGGTAAATAAGTTTCAACCAATGAGAATCAAAGAATGTGCTCACATGGATCAAGCCCAAATTGATCGTTCATCACACATCTTGGAGTTGCATCTTGACCACTCATTTTGTCCCCTTATTTGAAACCATCATTTAAATTGTCTTAACCTTTGAGACAATTAAGTCAACCTAACCCTAATCAAGGTTAAATAAACTCTACCCCTACCCTTGACAAATCGTCTAAATAGAGGCCATTTTGAGTGCAAAACATATAACACACATTCATGAGCTAAGCATCATCACTTTAGGAATTTTGTTTTGGAGTTGAGAGCTTTCAATTTGATTTCAATTTTAAAATAGTGATCATCTTTGAAGCATTTTAGAGTATTTTGAGATAAATAGTGTTAAATCACATCAAATAGCTTCAATTCTCATTACTAGGTTGTAATTAATGGATGCTTAAGCTGAGAGTGTACTATTTTCTTTCCTAGATAGAGAGCCATGAGATTCTCATTTCTTTATTTTCAATTCAATTAGCTTATCATTGTTAAATTATTTTGAATTGATTAGATAGAAAACTAATTTCGTGAAGGTATGATTTTCATATATACACCAACAAAGTAGCTGATGCCCTTAGTAGGAGAATTATAACCGTGAAGGAATTTCACTTGGAATGTGTAGGGATCCACTCCATGAAGGACATTTACCCAAGTGATGAATATTTCAAGGAGGCTTATCAAGTTTGCATGGACATGAGTGATAGGTATCATACTTAATATTTTGATTTCATCTTGCAAGAAGGATTTTTTTTCAAAGGTAGTCAACTTTGTGTACCCAAGGGGTCTGTCTATGAGAGAAAATATAATCAAGGAAAAGCATTATGGTAGTTTGGAAAGATACTTTCGAGTTGATAAGACTCTAGAACTTGTGAGAAGATTATAGTTCTGTACAAAGATGTAGACATAGGTAAGAAGGTATGTGGAGGGGTGTTTGGTTTGTCAAAAAGATAAAGGGAAAACTTCAAATGCAGATTTATACACACCTCTTCCTGTGTGCTAAAATGTTGACACACTTGTATGAATCATTCCATCCAAGGTTGCTCAAGAATGAGGCCTCAAATATAGATCCATAGCTCTCTAGTCATGGAGTGCAAAGGTTTGAAATGGAGGCCCCTTAGATTGACCTAGTTAGTGCCTATGCAAGTACACCATGAAATGAGAGATTCAATGCATGAAAAATGAGATCTACTCTATATGATTTCAATGCATGAAAAGAAATTAATCTAGATGATAACAATGCATGATTAATCTATGAAAGGAAATACAAATGCAATTTTAATCTATGAAAATAAATATGAATCTAATCTATATGAGTAGCCATGGATGCAAGAAGAAGAAGACAAGAAGAGAGAAGTTGCAATATCCAAGCTCAAGTGCTCAAATTCTCTTCCAAATTTGCTCTCCAAACCTGCAGCATAACAGTACTATGAAAACCTAATATAAAAATGAGAAGGAGAGATTTCCTTTTAAAGAGCAATGGACGGTTGAGATTAAGAGGCAAAAATCAAAGGCTATGATTAAGAGGCAAAAACCCACCACTTAGGAAGATGTGAAAAAAAGGATTTTTATTTAATTTTCATTTAATTTATTTCCTTTTTCAACAAATAAAGTGCTTTACGTGGGGATTTTTATTTATTTAATTAAAAGAGGGGTTTTCTTTATAATTAAATAAATTAGAAGAATTTTATTTAATTAAATGGGAGGAATTTAATTTAATTAAATAAGATGAATTTAATTAAAAGGGAGATTAAATGTTTTAATTGAATAAAAATCATCAAACCTTAGGAAATATTGAAATAATTGAATTAATTACAATTTGATCAAGGAAATTGATTTGAATTGAAAATGTTCCAAAGCATTGATTCAGAAATTGATAAAATGATAAAATGATAAAATGGGGCCCAAAGTCTAGGCGACCATTCTAGGGTGCATACACTTCCAATCCCTAACAAGCCTTGGGATTTGGTAAGCATGGACTTTGTATTAGGACTCCCTAAAACTAAATTTGGTTATGATAGTGTGTATGTAGTTGTGGATAGATATTCCAAAATGGATCATTTTCTACCTTGTAAAACAACACATGATGCATCTCATATTGCAGGGATATTCTCTAAGGAGATTGTTATACTCCATGATTTTCCATTGTCTATTATTTATGATAGGGATTCTAAGTTCATAGGAAATTTTTGGAGGAATCTATGGAAGAGATTGGGAAGAAATATGTTTTTCATCTTCTTATCATCCTCAGTCAGATGTACAAATAGAGGTGATAAATAGGTATCTTGGTAACCTATTAAGATGTCTTACAAAGGAACATGATACTAGTTGGTATGCTATATTTCCACAGGCAGAATTTTCATATAATGACTCGGTGAACATGAGTATTGGTCTTAGTCCTTTTTAGATTGTTTATGGCTCACATCCAAGGGATCTCTTCGAGTTAAGGGATGCAAAAGACATGTATAAGAGAAGTGCCCAATTAGAGGAATTTGTAGAGGTAATAAAAGAGGTTCATCAACAGGTGCGAGACAAGTTGAAACATGTGACTGAACAATATAAATAGAATTCTGACAAGAGGAGAAGAGAATTACAATATTAGGTGGGAGATAGGGTGATATTATTAAAAAGGAAAGGTTTCCTAGAGAAAATTACACCAAACTGATGATCAAGAAGATAAGACCTTTCAAGATCCTCAAAATATGTGGAAACAATGCATACAAAGTAGACTTTCCCTCTGATATTGGTTTGTCTCCAATATTTAATGTATCTAATATTTTTACATATAAGGTTTCTATTAGTGATGTTTGTGATGTAGGTTACCAAGGTACAGATCCAATAGACTTGCCAGAAAACCATCCAAAACCATCAAAGCTTGAGATAGAATGCATCTTAGACAAAAGGGTCAGTCATAAGAAAAGGAGGACAACTTACTTTGAGTTTTTGTTAAAATGGAAGAAAAAACCATCTGAAGATACCACATGGATGGTAGAGGAGGCTATTGCTAAACCTTGAGAAACCCTTGTAGAGATTCCAATATTAGGGACTTAAGTTATTTTTAACCCAAGGAGTATGGTGTAGAGCACCACATCATACACTCCAAAGTTTCATTTGATGTAATGAGTTTGGATCCTTAGGAGCAATCCAATGATGTTGTTTGGTCCATCTTGTAAGGTTAAGGGTCCCAAAGGTGATTTATAAGCCTTGGGTCTCCTTAGATGAATAGGACCTTAGGGGGTTACTCATAGGGTGTCATAGGAGTTTATGTTATTTTGGTTAACAATGACCTTAAAAATGGTTCTATATCATATTTGGATCCCTTTGAGGTTGGTAGGATGCAAAGTGCAAGAATTGACATGTTGTTGTCAACAAATGCAAAAAGTGCAAAAATTTGCAAAGTTGCTTGGAAGTTGCAGAATTTGTCCCAATGGTCATAACCATTCAAAATATAGTTATGGTCTTTTGAAATGGTCTATTTGAGATAGGAGATTCCTTTCCAAGATGAAATTTGAGAGATTGGATGACATTGAATAATTCTTGGTGGATTTGAATAAGACAACATTTGTTTTCCTGAGAAATGTTATATTTTTATGTGTTGTTTGATCCTATAAAGATTGGAGGGACTAAATTATTTCCATGGAAATATAATAGGGTGAGTTAAATTTTATATGCATTTGGTTTGAGTTTATTTGGTAGTCATAGGAGATAAATCCATTCATTTTGGTAAGCCTAGTTGGGAAACCCTCCATTTTAAAGTGTGTTTCAAAGGTGGAACCCTAACTTGAAATTTTACTAGTGGAATTCCTTGGACACTTGGGAAATGCAAGTTAGGGATGTATTTTTAGAGATCCCAAAGGCTCAGGATGGGAAGTGTTGGTTTGTTATGTTATCCATCAATCCCTAGGTTAAAGAAGCCCATGTATTTAGTCTAAGAATGATGAATATGTGTAGAAAGTTAGCCAAAAGGAGCAGTATGACTTGGTAGATAGTGGATTTAGGATAATTTGGGGTAAAGAATAACTCTGAGGTGTTGAATTGACTTGGAGTACTCATTCCTACACACTTTCTTTATTAACCAGGCCTAATTAGACCTATTAGGTCTGGGAACATAGCAAGGGTTAAGGGGTGTTGGAGTGGAGTTTGGTATTATAACCTTGAAGTCTTACATAAGCCCCAAAAGAAGAGCCCAAAGATATAAAAAAGGAAAACTCACTCGCTGATACTGGAAACAAGAAATCATCGACCAAACAAAAAAAATCACCGAGGTCATTTTGTGAAACTAGATCAAGAGTAGTAACTGAGTTGTTTATCGAAGGTCTCCAACAAGGTTACTGAGTTATTATCGTAATTGATTATAGCCCTCAAAATTCCAAAAGGTTTTTTGGGGTATACTAGACCCTAGAAAAGGTAGAATACTCCTATAAGAAGTAGTTGAACAAGGTGGGATTGCAGAATTGATTGGTCGGTGTCCTAATCAAGCAAGGGCCCATAAATAAAAATTCTTGGTTGTACACTCTACATCACACTGGGTGCATAATTATTCACTCTTGAAAATTATAACATGCAAACAAAAAAAAATATTGAAAAAACACACTCAAACAACAAAAAATGTTAATTTATGGGTTAGTTTTTGCAAAGAAAGATGACCCTTACTCTGGGTCCTACCAGGCGTGCAAAAATGTATACAAGGAAATGTGAGACCAAAAATGGATTAAGGTAGTTAAAAATTCAAATATACAATATCAATGTATCATATAGATTAGATAAAATAAGAACTAAAAACCAAACAAGCCTAAGAATGTGCAAATCATTCTTAAACCAAGCAAGTCCTCCTTGAAGTGTAGATTTGTTCAAATTATTGTATGTGTGCTCAAAGGATAATGCTCAAGATTTAAAGGGTGAGTAGATATTTTGACATTATAAGGCTATGGATGATGATTTTGGTCTTCAAAAGGGCATTATGACTTTTTCCTATATGGTGGATGAAAATCAAGGAAGTGAGGGCTCAATTTTTAGGCAAGGGGAGGATGAAATAGATGGCCAAGATTGAAAGTGGAGGAAGGGCTAGGATGAATTTGAGGGAAGCACGTGGATTGTGCTTTCTCAAACTCATATCCTTGTGACAACTATCACAAGGAAAGAGGAAGAGAGGAAATAGGGGTTGGGGAAGATATTCCATAAGCCACATCTTGTCTCAAATCCCAAAGGTCAAGCTTTCAGGATTGTGACCATTTTGGGAAATGGGAAGAGGGGAAAAATGTGTAAGAGACCCATGTGGGTTCTTAAACACCAAATTTGGGTATTGGGATTGATATGACAAGAGTTGAATAGGGTGGTTAAACCAAGTTTATTAGGAATGTGAAAATGATTATGAAAGGGATTATGATTAATTAGTGGAAAATTTAGATAAGTAGGAGGATGTGATGGGATGAGAGAGAATGAGTGGAGATTTAGTTAAATAGTTAATAGTAATTAACTAAGTAAGATGATATTAGTATGTGTGAATGGGTTGGTGTTGGAGATTTTATTCTATTCAGTTGATTGATTGTATGTTTGTCATTGATGACAACATATAATACACAGTAGTGATTATGTATGTACTTATCAGAATGATGACATGAAGACTTGCATGGTTAGATACATGTTGTTGACATTTTTATTATGTTATGTTCATACACGCAGATCTAGATATGATGTTTTAGTCAAGTTGTGTAATTCTGTTATTGGCAGTTACAGTTCTGGAAGAGTATCTATTCAGAGCCGACGCATGTAACATGTTTCTTGAGTTGCACCTATCTTCAGGATATGTATGTGTATATGCATGATTAGTTATGAGTTGATGATAGTTATCTAAAGGTTCCAAACGTGTTTCAAGAAGATTGCAAAGTTAGAGTTAATCTGGTGAGGCTGACTTAGTGAATCATCACGTCTATTCAGTTTATACTTGCGTGGTTCTAATTATGCTTGTGTGCTTAGTAGAGCTGACAAGGATGTTATGAAGACTTGTCTTATAGGTCTCATGATCTCATACTTTGAGGAAGATACTTATAGCAAGTCATTTGTGATACGCTAAGTGTGAATGATACAAAAGAGACAGAAGATGTACAGAGCAGAATACCAGATGTGGTTCATTCATCAAGAGTCTATTTGAAGAAGAAGTGAAAGATTGTAATACACTGGAACTGATCAAGACATCAGGTCTACTCTATAGTTCATCATCAGATATAGTGCATATCTATTATACAGAAGGTTGTAGCCTTCACCATTAAGCAGTGAGCTTTTGGACAGTGAGTCCACCACCCCTAATAGGGTTATTTGTAAAAGACTCCTAATAGGGTCCGACCCTTTACCAGGTCACTATATTTATTGCATTGTAAAGTACAAATCCTAACAGGGTTGAAATATCTTCTAACAAGGATTACTATAAATAAGTATAGTTCATTGTGGGTGCTAATTCCCACCATGGTTTTTACCATTTGGTTTCCCCGTAATCAAATTGTGTGTTGTGTACTATATTATCCAGTTAAGCATTTACTTTGTTGTATTCTAAAGTTAAGGAAGTAAAAGAATTAAAGTTATTGATAACTGTTTCAACCCCCCTCTCAGTTATCCTTTGGGACTATTCTAACAATTGGTATCAGAGCCAAGTGCCTTGGAGAAGAAGCCTAACAGCTTAAGGTAGATCAAATGTCTTACTTCAGAAAAGAAATCCCTAAGTTCGATGGAGA
>MU223492.1:554382-591352 GCA_018584345.1 Thuja plicata | reverse complement strand
GCCAGAAGTGATGAAGGTATTTTCCTTGGTTACTCTACAAAAAGCAAAGCATATAGATGTTTTAATTTGAGATTGAAAAAGGTAATTGAAAGTACTCATGTAAAAATTGATGAGAAGTTTATGGTTCCAGAAAGATACTATGAATATGCACCTATGATTGAAGATGAACCCAGGCCTAGTAGCAAAGATACTATTATTGAAGAAATGTTTGACTGCATTGATGTCTCATGCAATGACCCTGAATCAAGTAGAGAAGAATCACATATTACAGAAGAAGAAGTCACACCTAAGGTTCCTAAATTCACATCTAGATACCACTCTAAAGATGATATCAATGGAGATCAGAGCAGAAGTGTTTTGACCAGATCAAAAGAAAAAAATATAGCAATGGATGAAGAAGTATGTTTACTTTCACATATTGAACCCTTAAGTGTTGAAGATGCTTGTAATGATTCTGATTGGAAGAATTCAATGAAAGAAGAATTATATTAGATAATTAAAAATGATACATGGGAATTGGTCCCTAGACCCAGTGACAAAAATGTGATTGGAACAAAGTGGATATTCAGAAACAAGATGAATGAAGAAGGTACAGTAGGAAGAAACAAAGAAAGATTGGTATGTAAAGGATATGCACAAAGAGAAGGAATAGACTACACTCATACATTTGCCCCTATTAGCAGATTGGAAGCCATTAAATTGTTTTTGGCATATGCAACATTCAAAGACTTTAAAGTTTATCAAATGGATGTAAAATCAGCTTTTCTGAATGGTGACTTGAATGAAGAAGTCTACATAGAATAGCCCGAAGGATTTAATCTTTTAGATGAACATAACATGGTATGCAGATTGAAGAAAGCACTCCATGGTCTTAAACAGGCCTTAAGAACTTGGTATGAGAGACTTGGTGGCTATCTTACCAAGATTGGATTCAAGAAAGGAGAAGTAGATTATAACCTATTCACAAGAGAGACATCTGATGGATTATTATTAGTTTCCATATTTATTGATGACATTATCTTCAAAGGTAATGACAAGCTTAGTACACCATTTGCAAAAGAAATGTAGAATGAATTTGAAATAATCATGATTGGTCCTATAAAATACTTTTTGGGACTGAATGTAAAGCAAACAGATAAAGGTATATTCATTAATTAGTCAAAATATGTGAAGGAAATACTGAAGATCTTCCAAATGGAAGATTGTAAGCTAGTATGCACTCCCATGATAATAGGAAGCAAGATTTCAAAAGATGATGATTCTACAATAGTTGATAAGACATTGTACAAATCTATGATTGGTAAACTCATTTATCTAACTCAATCTAGACCTGACATATCTAATGAAGTTGGCATTGTTGGAAGATTTGCGGTTGAACCCAAGCAGAATCACCTAATGGCAATCAACAGGATATTTAGATATCTAAAGGGAACTATAGACTATGGTTTATGGTATCCTAAATCAGAGAATGTAAAACTTCATGTGTATACAGATGTAGATTGGGTAGGTTGTATTGATGATAGGAAGAGCACTTTAGGAGGAGCAGTATTTCTTGGAGACAGGTTGGTTTCTTGGATAAGCAAGAAGCATAACTGTATTTCTCAGTCAATAGTAGAAGCTAAATATTTTGCAGCAGCACTAAATTGTTCAACCATGGTTTGGATCAAGCAGATGGTTAAAGACTTTGGCATTTAGTTTGATTATCCTATTTTTATTCACTGTGATAATACTAGCACTATCAACATGTCTAAGAACCTTGTGATGCACACAAAGACAAAACACATAGAGATCAAGTACCATTTTTTAAGAGAAAAGGTTGCAGACAAAGAAGTGAAATTGGCTATGTGAGCACCAAAGAACAGTTGGTAGATATTTTCACAAAGCCCTTATCAAAGGATACTTTTGATTATCTCAGGGAAAATTTGGGAGTAATTCCCTCTCTTGAGTCTATTTAGAAGAAAATGAAAGAACATCAGTCATTAAGTGACTAATGAATGGTTGACTACTCTACTTCTAGAGTAGTACCTGTGCCTAAAGATCTATGGCACCCTTTTCCATTGATTTCAAAGGGGGAGTATGTACTAAGGGGGAGCATATACGGTGGGGGAGTATATACATGGAACAAAAACACAATCAGAGGAACTCTAGCAGTATAGAGAAATCTTTGATGAGGATATTGAGAAGATTGTAAAAGAAAGAGGACACCATGAGCAGAAGATGTTTTTTTTTATATATCATATGTTGCCATCAATGTCAAAGGGGGATATTGTTGGAGATTTTATTCTGTTCAGTTGATTGATTGTATGTTTGTCATTGATGACAACATATAATACACAGTAGTGATTTTGTATGTACTTATCAGAATGATGACATGAAGACTTGTGTGGTTAGCTACATGTTTTTGACATGTTTATTATGTTATGTTCATACACGTAGATCTAGATATGATGTTTTGGTCAAGTTGTGTAATTCTATTATTGGCAGTTACAGTTCTTGAAGAGTATCTATTCAGATATGATGTATGTAACATGTTTCTTTAGTTGCACCTATCTTTAGGATATACGTGTCTATATTCATGATTAGTTATGAGTTGATGATAGTTATCTAAAGGTGCCAAACATGTTTCAAGAACATTACAAAGTTAGAGTTAATTTGGTGAGGTCGACTTAGTGAAGCATCACGTCTATTTAGTTTATACTTGCATGGTTGTAATTATGTTTGCGTGCTTAGTAGAGTCGACAAGGATGTTATGAAGAGTTGTCTTATAGGTCCCATGATCTCATACTTTGAGGAAGATAGTTATAGCAAGTCATTTTTGATACACTAAGTGTGAATGATACGAAAAGAGACAAAAGATGTACAGAGCAGAATATCATATGTGGTTCATTCATCAAGAGTCTATGTGAAGAAGTAGTGAAAGATTGTAATACACTAAAACTGATCAAGACAACAAGTCTACTCTACAGTTCATCATCAGATATAGTGTATATTTTTTATACAGAAGGTTGTACCCTTCACCATTAAGCAATGAGCTTTTAGACAGTGAGTCCACCACCCCTAACAGGGTTATTTGTAAAAGACTCCTAACAGGGTCCAACCCTTAACCAGGTCACGATACTTATTGCATTATAAAGTACAACTCCTAACAGGGTTGAAATATCTTCTAACAGGGATTACTATAAACAAGTATAGTTCATTGTGGGTGCTATTCCCACCAGGGTTTTTACCATTTGGTTTCCCTATAATCAAATTGTGTGTTGTGCACTGTATTATCTGATTAAGCATTTACTTTTTTGTATTCTGAAGTTAAGGAAGTAAAATAATTAAATTTACTGATAACTGATTCACCCCTCCCCTCTCAGTTATCCTTTGGGACTATTCTAATAGTTGGGTTGTGTTAGAACCATGTGTTAGGTTGTTAGAGGTTTGGTTTGAAGGTAGTTAAAGTTAGGAGTGATGTGCTTAAATTGAATTAAATGTATTATTTAATTCACAAATGGAGGAAAAATGGATTTATGAATTAAATAAAATAGATAAAAGTATTTATTTAAATAAATAGAGGAAGGGGGATTTAATTAATTAGATGGTTATGGGTTGTCATTAGATTAATTGGACTATAGGTAATTAATTAAATTAATTTAAAAAGAAGGATAGCATTAATCAATTAAATAATGCATAATTATTTATTCCATAATGCGAGTAAGATGATCAACATTTAATTAAATTTGTTTAGAAAATTTAGGTGTCTACATCAACATAATAGAAGGATTGATAAGTGGAAGCAATCAAAATAATTATTTGTATGATGCAAACTTCATTGTTGGAAGTTAGCTAGTAGAGTAGGATGTTCGAAGGTCCAATGAGAAGAAGATTTGCAGAGAATAAGTCGTGCACATAGAGGGAGAATTTTGAAGATGTTTACTATGTTCATTGAAAGTTAAAAAAGGTTTCATGATGGTTTTGTTAGTCCTAAGGATCCAAGATTATTGAGAGGGGGGTGAATCAGTAATCCAAGATATCTGCAAATTTTCACTTCATCAACTCAAAACCAACATTCACAAGTTTACCTATCGATAAGAAAATGAAAATTAATCAAATAAACACAACCAAAACAAAGCATGCAACACATAATACATATATTTTCATGTGGAAACCAAAATGGGTGAAAACCACAGTGGGAATGAAGACCCACAAATAATGTACTCTTCTAAAGTACGCCCTGTTAGGAGCTTAACCCTGTTATGAGTTTACAAAGACACTGTTAGGTGCCACCCTTTTATGGGATTTTCCTGTATCCCTATTAGGATCTTTACCCTATTAGGAGTAACTCTTTTAGGATATTTCAAACTTAACTTAATTATCCACTCTGTTAAGAGATTTATAAATAACACCTATTAGGGTCTACCTAATTAAGGGATTAGAAAACCTTTTAGGGTTACTTGATATGGAAATAGAAAATCCTTTGAGTGATCACATCCTCTGTAACACATACATTATCTTCTCATAAAACTCTAGTACACACTAGCTTGATCGCACCTTCACATCCACGATCTACACATACAAATCTTTGATTTCATGATATAAATATCACTTCTCAAGTCCTAAGCCTTCTACTGCCCTAAATCTCACCTAACACATTTGAAATCACTATTCCAATCTTCACACTCAGAGAGATCACATGAAAACACACATTCCAATAAAAGAAAAATCTTGACCAAACAAGTTGGCCATAGGATAGACTCTTACAATTTATTTTATCAAGAAAAGTCAAACAGGTTTTGACCAACCCAACCTCCATCTTGATAAAATGTCTAACTCTATCAAAGTAATACCAACACATCACCATAAATGAATTAAGACATGTCAAAAAGACAAGTGGAACACAAATTATTCATCGCAACCCGATCACTGGTCGACAATAGAAGATCTACCATCAGTAGCTCAAGAGCACTGTCACCTTTCACTAAAACAACATTTGTAACCACAAAACATGGTTACTAATCATCTAAATTGGTCATGGTCATTACCATTAACTCAACATAGTATCAACACCACCATTCTATGATCATGCCACCTAACTTATCATAGATTTGATAAACCAATCAAATCACTCATTTCTTGTCACATAGTGGTCTAGCAGTTTCCCTGTCATACTTCAATCAATAAAAACTTACACAAAGCATACATTAAATGGTTAAAATCATATAGTTATCATATAAAGACATTCCAAAGTCTTCCTTAAGGATTGTGACCAATGAAACCAATTGCAACATAGTGTTCATCCTTCTCACATACTTGGCAACACACTAAGAACACTAGGTCAATACTTGACATCAATGACAACACAATAATTGATCATCTCAACACAAAATTTGTACCATCACATCACTTACCATCACTACATTAGTTATGGAAACAATCTCCCCCTTTGGAATTTATGGAAATACAACAATCTTATCAATCAGATAACCCTGTCTTGTGTAATTGCACTAAATCTTCAACTCTAAATATGTGTCTCCCCCTTTCTTCCATTGACTCTGTCTCTCTAATATCAATTTATTTCTCATTTGTCTCATATGTTTGATTGTCACTTCCTAGCACTTCTCTCCCCCTTTGAAAAAAATACCAAAGACACCATACCATAGACCACTTCTTACCTTTATATGTTGAATCAAGTACCTTTACCACTGACTGTCCCCCCTAAGGAGTAGCCTCTTATTACATCAATCCAACAAAGATTTCCAATACCAAACATTGGACTGATGCAATGACATCACTTTAATTCTTCTTAGGTAGGGGAATGACCCCCAACTTTCCTCTTAGATAATCTAACATATCCTTTTGTAGTGGCTTTATTAAAATGTCTGCAACCTTCTCCTTAGTTGGTACATACTCTAATTGCACCTCTCTCTCTTCGGGGCCTTTTCCCCCTGCTCCTCTTTTACATGATCTTCAGGTATTGTTAATTAGGGAATCTTGATTTTTGTGTTCTTTGTGGGCACATGGTTTAACCCAAATGAATGCATACAAAAGGGTAATTATTTTTGTGTATATATAAAGTATACCTTCATAACATTAGTTTGAAATCAATCAATTCTATGGAAAGATAATCCTATTTAAACAAAGAATTGAAAAAAGATCAAGAAGCATTCCATGGCTCTCTAACTTAGCATAATAATGAAGCTCTCAACTTTAATCTCCATTAGTGACAGTCCTAGAATGAGAATATGATGTATGATAATGGCTAATCTAGCTCTCAAATTCTCAAATTACAATGCAATTCATTCAATATTTCTTTCAAATTGCTCTATTATGCTCTCAAATTGCTCTCAAATGCTATGATCTTGAAGAATTTCTCTATAGTTGAGATGCAATTTCTCATGAATGTCTAGGATTAATAATGCTCTTAGAATGCTTGGTATTTATAGGATTTCCCAAGGGTAGGGGGTAGAGTTAAGTTGATCATGATCAAAGATTGGTTGAGTTGAAGGCTTCCAAATGGTTTCAAAAGGAGAGACTATTTAAATCTCTATTTAAATGTTGGTCTCAACGGTTGGGACAAAGAGACAAATTGAGTGGTGAGGATGTTGAAGAGTTAAATGAGTGATCAAGATTGCAAAGTTTGGAGTGATCCATGTGCTTTCAATCCTTGATTCCCATTGGCTCTTTGAATTCTTGTCTCCTTTGTTGAAAGAAATAAGGATTTAATCAATTCAATTAGTTAATTAAATTAGCCATGTAACGGAATAGGTTGATTTTTATATTTGATTTAAACTATACAATTAATTGATTAAATCAATTACATAGCTTTGATTTATCCCCTTTTAGGCTTAGATTTAATTAATTAATATATTTATTAATTGATCCATTGATTTGATGTGATTTAGTCTCTTTTGATTGAATTAATCCATTTGATTTGATAAAGTTGCCTTTTGATTTTATTAAATACACCTGACCAAATTTAGGTGTCTACAAATGCTCCTCTTTGAATTGATGTGCAAAGTGCATTGATTCAAAGAAAATCGATGTCCTGATCTGATTGACTGATTTGATCTGATTAATTTGATACAATGCCTTCTGTGAAACCCTGATTTGATAATCTGATATGAAACCCTAATGTGAAACTTAATGCCAACTTGATGTTTGATGAACTGTCTGATGAAAAATCTTTATATGAAAAATTGATGAAGGATAACGCATAAATACCCCACTGATAGCAAATTAAAATTTTAGTACCTCAGATTTTGCTCTCATTGTGAAAGTGTGATAAAAATCATGTTTTGACCATATGATGCCCCCTCGAAAATGAAAATAGAATTAATATCAAAGGCAAAAAGATATTGAAGAATGAAATTACTAGGTCAATTCTGTTTTCATTTATGAAAAAACCAGATGATAAATTGATCACAATATGCCCCAATGAAAAAAAATAACAATTTTAAGGTCATAAAGGGTAAAAATCTCTTGAAAATTAGGTCAAAAAGTATAAATAGAAGTAAAAATTTCATTTTTACTATTCATTTTCACTTTTGACCTCTCATTTTTTCTCTGAGACTTTTGGAGATTCTGATGACGGTGGTCCCCATATGCGAGCATCAGTTCAAGAGAGGATGCATATTCCAGAGGCTAGCTGAGTACGAACCTCCGATGAGTGATTTCAACCTTCTCAGGCATTTATTTCTTTTAAATGATTTGTTTACGCCTCGTTAGGGATTTTTATGCAAGTTTTAGCAATGCTACGAGTAGGTTAATGTAAAGTGTCATGTAGGAAGATAAAGTTGTGCTTCCGCATAGTGAAGCGGTGCGTACAAAAAAGAAAAAATGTCGCATAGGAAATGTCTCATGTCACACGTAGTAGAAGTGAAGTTATGCATACAAAAATCTACGGTAAACCCTAAAATTAAGTTACGCGTACAACCCATGAAGTTATGTGTATGCTATAAAATACTATGTACTAGCCCAGGTTACGCCTATGAATGATGAAATATCATGTATTATATGTAAAGTTATGTGTAGCCTAAAATGATACATACATCATTTTAAATAGCACATACACACAAGAAAAATTACACCTGTGTGAAAAGAATGAACAACATTAATTGTTTTTTATTGTCTCTGATAGATCAAATATCAGATTGATTGTAAAGATAAGCATGTTGGATTTAGTAATGAAACCAAATGTTTAAGATGTTAGGAGGATCGATTAGATGGATGTTTGAAATATCAATCACATATGTAGGATATGATAAACTGGTGTATTTTCCCCTTCTCACAATATATAGTTAGGAAAAATAGTTGATGTTGCTCAAAAAGAGCGATAGGTTGATTTGATGATTAATTTATGTAAAATAATCCACTTGAATGATGATACTAATCAAATTTACTTGATTTTAAAAATAGGTACCATTCTAGAATTTATATGTCTAGGGCATTCCAACTTGACTTGTAGATATGGTATACCAGTTGTCAGGTCACGAGAGACATTTGATCGGTAGATGTGGTTTATTTTATCTCCTTGAGTTACCTTGGTTCCAGATGAACCGAGGATTAATTACAGCTATGGCAGAGTGATGACACTCTGACCATAATAGCTTTCACTTTCCCTTAGGAGAGATAATGATCACTCTAGAGGATGTATACAGGTTATTGGGGATCTTGACTCAAGGAGAACGGGTGTATTATGATCAGGTTTATGATGGTAGAGCATGCAGATGGGTCTTTATAGATCTGATGATTGGTGATGAGAGTATCCCATGGGCACAATTTGTTTCATTCCCTCCTCTTCCTTCATTATTAGGTACACTAATTGGTGTCATATTATTGCCAGATTGATGAAGTCATAGATTCACAGTGGGTTGGGGTTGCATCATCGAGGATATGATCATTCATCCCCAAAGATTTGATTGGGGCTTCTGCATTTTAGCATAGTTGTATCATGATTTGCACCATGTTGTTTACAAAGTTAGTGTTGCATTAGCTATTGCAGCTATGCTTTTATAGTTATGGACATGGGAGAGTATCCCTATTTCGAGGCCAATTTCTACCAGGAAGAGAGATCCCAGATGGTTGTATGCATATTTATATGAGGGCATGGTTGTCCAGCCTCGACTGGGAAAGTTAGATTACTGGAGATGTATTCTCAATGATATTGATCAGGTCATATGGAGACCATATCTAGGATGTGAGGCATGGCAAGAGGATGATGATGAGTTGTCATATATGTTTGCACCATGATGGATTATAGGCCAATCACCACTAGTGATTGAGATATTTTTCTATTACATAGTATCTTGTCAGTATGGCAGGATTCAAGATATACCTCAGGGTTTACCACTATATGCTCAAATCTAGACTGAGAGATCGATGTGGGGTGCTCAGGTTTATTTTTAGTACCCTATGATAAGATTGACAGATTAGGTTATATGCAGTGGGATATGCGTGAGCATATTGCAGATGTAGGGATGTTGGTAGAATATTCACAATGGTTTGCTTGTCATAGGTTCCCTCAGTTCACTGATCCTAGTGAGATGATTCCTGACATGGATGATCCTTCGGATGATGATGATGGCAGTGGTGGTGGTCGAGGAGGTGGGAGTGTATAGAGAGGTCCATGGATCTAGAGAGCTCCTCAGTGAGCTGGAGGCAGAGGTAGAGGACATGGAGGTCCACAGATGAGGGGTGGTCACATGCAAGGGAGAGGGGTTGGTTATAGGATGAGACTACTATAACCAGTACCAACAATGGTATGGTGAAAATGAAGATAGAGTAGCCAGACATGCTTAGATAACTATTCCTAGACAGGTTCCCCTACATGGAAAAGCTCCTCCATAGAGATAGGTGCTTCCACAGGTTGTTCCATAGGTTCATATTGCACCATAGGTACCTCTTGCACCACAGGATCCTCAGGCTCCACAGTCTCCTCAGGGTATAAACACCTTGACACTGGATGTCAGGACCTTACAGGCTGGGATGACAATGATGAGTGGTCAGATTGATCAAGTTGCTAGTATGATGCAACAATTCATGACTATGATGGCACAAATGTCGAGTATAGCGAGTACTAGTTAGGTACCTCCTACCACACAGTATAGATCAGAAGATAGAGATCCATATGGTATAGGTGGATCAGGGACAAGAGATGCATTAGGTACCCCTAGCAGATCATGATTGATATCAAGAGATCATTGGATCATATGTATTGTATTTCAGATGTATCAGATATATTGAGTTGATCGGGAATTTGATGTACCATTTTGATATGATGTAGCTTTGATATGTCAGACATTTGATTTGTATTTACTATGATGAATTGATCAGTTTAATTTCCATGATGATATATGTGAGACTTTCTTTGATGATATGATTCAATATGATGTTTATGATGCACTTTATTTTACATGTTATGGATGGAATGCCTTATTGATATGACATAGTTAGATGAATGCATATGTATGAAAGTCTATTTCTACATGCTTTTTAATTTATGATGAATACAATTCTAAATGGTAGATGTAATGAAATGAATTTTTTGTTTTTGCATTTTGATATTTGGATAATGCAATATTTCAATGAAATGCACAATTATGGATGATGAAATGTTTATGGATTTTGTATAATGAATAATGTTGTAATGATGTATAACTTGTAAATAATGTTTAATGATTAATGAATGCAATGGTAAATGCACAAGAATTATCCATAATTGATTGATTTGAACTAAGATAAAGATATCAACTCTTTGAATAATTAACCCCCTTGAACTTAGGAAATCTCCTAAATGCAATTAATCTAAGAATGAAATACAACTAATTGTCACTTTGTCTTTGTGAAAGAAATGCAAAAGAAGATATATTTTCGTCATTGAGCTTTAGTGAAATAGGAACAAGTACAATCATCACTGATTGGATTTTTATAATAATTGAAAGGGAGGGGGGGGGGGGGGGNCACTGATTGGATTTTTATAATAATTGAAAGGGAGGGGGGGGGGGGGGTTGAATCAGTGGCCTAAAAAATATTCCAATAAATTAACCCAAATACCTATTACCACAATTATAAGCCTCTAGTTATCTTGAGTCCTACAAGATGAATGCCTTGAAATAATCTCAACAAATAACTACTGCTCGAAGTTCACTGTTAAACCTTATTCTTACAGTTTATCGATTAGTAGTCTTTCATTTACCAACATACAATAAATAACTTAGTGTATACTGATTAATCTAAATTAGTTATGTGTAATGAAAAACACTAAAGTAATGAATCATAAACACATTGACACATTGATTTTTAACGTGGAAACCCTGTTAAGGGAAAAACCACTTAGGACTGGTAACCCAAAATTTTAACTCTTCTGAAGTGAGTTCGGTGAAGAGACAACCCTGTTAAAGGTTGCAAACACACTATTAGGTGTGACCTTGTTAGAGGATTTAAATAGAATAGTTTGTCACTTGATATATGACATCTCTATGCTATCTTTATGACCAAACCCAGTGTAGTTTGTCACTTGATATCTGGCATCTCTATGCTATCTTCATGACCAAACCTTTTGATACTCCTTAGGATGTATCTCAATATATAAAGGATTGTTAATTCCTGCTCGGTTAAGAGACTTTCTAATCCAATGGTTAAATTGAAACAGTAAATGATCTATTCACATATACAACTATACTTTACATATTTTTAAATCTATTGTAAGCTCATAATAAATTTATGATCAATGTCTCCTTTCAATACCTTTGCTCCACTTCTTTCTGCTTGGTGATGTTGTGCTTCTCTGTTTCTTGGTGTCCACAAAAATATTAGCTCTGTTCTTCAGCTTGATTGATCAGGATTGTATGAAGTCTTTCTTCACCAATTTCTCTTGAAAATCCTCTTCTCTATTCACCCCTAATTCACAATGAATTAAATTGTCTCTTTATAGACATGATTTCACCATTTCTAAGTTCTTGACTTTATTATTCTTGGCATGATCCACAATTATAGCCAATCTTGCTGTAAAAATATACTTCATTTTTATCCCATAGATTTCTCTTAGACAACTGGAATAAAACAACTTTAAAACTATTTCTTATCTCTTGATTTTAACTAGTCGATGAAAAAAATATTAACAACTAGTTAACTCCTTCTTTAGCTCTTGCCAGCTAATTATTTTGTCATTTCTAAACTTTAGTTCTTTTCGGTGTTTTAACTCTTTCTTAGCTTGGTCAACACTTCAGTTCTCCTTGGGCATCTCCATCGAGGTGGTCTATCTGTTAGGGTTGTCTGTCCATCAGGGTTGTCTATCCGTTGGGTAACACTATGAAGTTGCTCATCGGTAATGATTGTGATTCTGCTTGTCGGTAATGCTTGCTCAAGTTTCTTTCTCGGGTATCACTTTGAATTTCCTCTCAAGTTTCTCTATCCATTAAGGTACACTCCTCGTCAGTTTTTGTAGTCACTTGGTGCATACTGAACTTTTATGCATTACGAATAGCATAACCTTTATCTTTCTGGTTCTCTGAAGTTTTTGACATTTTGTATATAACTGATCAAATTATATCAAGTTGACATCAATGACAATACAATGCATTAACTGATTTAATGTCTTGCATTAACTTTTTGTATCTTGATGATCATCAACTTAACATTTTCAAACATTCAATCAGTTATTGTTCATCAATATCTCCCTTTGGCATTTATGGCAACACACTACATTATCACACTATATTATTACTAATACAATATGAAATATATCAGTTGTAGTTCATCAATCTACCAATCTTATTGTTCAATAACCAATACAAATGTCTAGATCTTGGTAAGCTCATATAGCTTAGATTTGTTTCTTGTAGAGTTCTTTCTTCAATATTCAATCCCTTCACTAGATAGATGTACTAGATTCTGATTATGTCTCCTCTCTGAGTTGTCTCTCCCTTTTGATATTCTCTCCCTTATAGGTTACATCTCTCCCTTAGGATATCTTCTCTCCCTTTGATGGATATTTGATATGTATATATAATCTCTCTCCTTTGGATCTTCTTAGGATACTCTCTCCCCTTGATTTCTTAGGATATTCTCTCCCTTTGAAAACAATACCAAAGTAAACATTGATCATACCAAAGTTATATCCTTTCACCTTTTTATAATATACTCCTTGAATTTCCCTATCCATTAGCAATACAGTGACTCTGGTGTTCAGTGTAGATATGTACCTCTCTGTGTACTGATGTATCTTTGTAGTCCTTCTCTTTGCTTGCATCAACATGAATGATCTTCTGATTATTTTTAAGCTAATGCATCCTCCTAGTCAGCTTACTGACCAATAGACAATGGTCAAACCCTTAGTATCTTTTTTAGGTACTCAAATGTATCTCTAGGGAATGGCTTTGTGAATGCTAATTATTCCTTTGATTGAACATATTCTAGTATCACCTCTTTCTCTTGCACTTTTTCTCTTAAGTAATGATACTTGATTGCAATATTCTTAGTCTTAGCATGCATGACAAGATTCTTATAAATGTTTATTGCACTGGTATCATCACAGTAGATAATTACTAGTTCAAGAATTTTCATATTCATACTTTCCAATAACTATTTGATCCATGCAATGTTAGAGAAGTTTTTAGCACCAACCACATATTCTGCTTCTGCAGCAGATTGTGAGATGCATCCTTATTTCATGCTTATCCATGTGAAAATTCTTTCACCCATGAAGAATTCTCCTCCACTTGCACTCTTTCGGTCATCTAAGTTTCCATCCCAATTAGCATCTGTATAGACTTGAAGCTCAAATTTGCCTTCTCTTTTATACCATAAGACATATTCTTTGGTGCTCTTTAGATATCTTAGAATTCTCTTGACAGTAGTCATGTGTGATTCTTTGGGATTAGTAGAGAATCTTGCAACTATTCCAACTGCATGTGCTATATCTGGTCTAGTATGAACAACATACATTAGTTTTCCAATAATTGATCTATACAAGGTTTGATTTACCTCATTTTATTTATCTTCTTTTGTCAACTTACATCCAGTTTCCATAGGTATTCCAACTGGCTTGGAATCTTCCATCTTGAATATCTTCAACACTTCCTTGATGTATTTGGATTGAGTGATATATATGCCTACATCTTGTTGAAGAATCTATAGACCAAGAAAGAATTTGATCTCCCCAAACTTTAAAGTCTCAAACTCTTTGTTCATTTCATTAGAAAAGGATTTACATAACATATCATTACCCCCAAATATGATATCATCCACAAATATTTTAGCAATCAGAATATTATCATAAGTATCTTCTTTTAAGTACATATTGCTATTTTCACTTGTTCTTATAAATCCTATGCTTATGAGATAGTAGTTAAGTCTTTCATACTAGGCTCTAGGTGCTTTTTTCAATCCATACAAGGCTTTGTGTTGTCTACATACCATGTTCCTCCTGTTTGGATCAACAAACCCTTCTGGTTGTTCAATCTATACCTCTTCTTCTAGTAATCCATTTAGGAATGCAGATTTGACATCCATTTGGTATACCCTGAATCCTTTTAATGCAACATAAGAAAGTAAGATTATTACTCCTTCTAGTCTAGCAACAGGTGCAAAGGTTTCTCCATAATCAATACCTTCTTCTTGTGCGTACCCCTTGCATACTAGCCTTGCTTTCTTCCTTGTGACTTCTCCATTCTCATTCAATTTGTTCCTAAATATCCATTTGGTATCAATGACATTCTTGTCATCTGGTCTCAGTACTAATGTCCATGTTTTGTTCTTCTCAATATGTTCTATTTCCTCATTCATAGCACTGCCCCATTCTTCATTTTCAAGTGCAGTATTAATAGATTTAGGCTCAAAATCACAAATTAAACATCTAGTGTTCAGTGACTTACTTCTTGTTCTTTTTCCAGCCTTCTTGTCTCCTATGATCTGGTTTTGTGGATGATGTCTTCTGACATACTTGGAAAGTATCGGTTCAATTATTTGTTCATCATTCTAATTATCATCTTGACCTTCATTTTGATCTCCATCGCTTGGAACATCATTTTGAGGATTTTCCTGATTTTTTGGAATTTGCAACCTGATGCTCGGGTGCAATGTTCTATTTCTTAGGAGTGATACACTATTTCTCAGGAAGAGTTTCAGGTTCTTCATTGTAAACAAACTTGTTGTAGTCTTCTAGTTCTTTTGTGCTTTCCTCATCATTTTTCTCTACATATTCATCTATTCTGATATCTACACTTTCAATGATTTTGTTAACACATTTATAAGCCTTTCTCTTGGTAGAATACCCTAGAAAGATACCTTCATCACTTTTGGAGTCAAGCTTTCCATTTCTATCCTCTTTCAAAATATAACATTGACGACCAAAAATTCTGAAGTAACTTACATTGGGTGTGTAACCATATCATAGCTCATAGGGTGTCTTCTTGGTGTCTTTCTTCAATTGTACTCTATTCATTATGTAGACAATAGTATTGATAGATTCCCTCTAGAATGTTTTAGTGATTATTTTCTCAATCATCAGTGTTCTTGCACAATCAACAATGGATCTATTTTTTCTTTCAGCAATCCCATTTTGTTGTGGTTTTCTTAGTGCAGAAACCCGTCTTTTAATTCTATTCTCATTGCAAAAGTTAGTGAATTCATTAGAAACAAATTCTCCTCCTCTATCTGATCTTATGCATTTTAGTTCCATACCACTTTGTTTTTCTACCATAGCTTTATACCATTTAAACATCTTGAATGTTTCTGATTTTTCTTTTAAGAACATAACTGTCATCATTCTAGAATAATCATCAACAAAGAGAATGAAATATCCATCATCATAGTAACTCTTTATTCTCATGGGTCCACATAGATCAATATGGAATAATTATAGAATAGAATTAGATGTATGGGCTTTTCTCTTGAAAATAGACTTTGTCATTTTACCTTTTTGACAATTCTTACACATGATATGCTCAAGCTTTGACAACTCGATAAGTCTCTTACTTTTATTTTATTGCTTATCTTAATCATGTTGTCAAAATTCACATGACATAATCTCTTATGCCACAACCATATGTCTTTGTTTCTAGCCATTAAACAAGTGGTTTTTATATCATCAAGATAAAATAGGTTACCTTTTGTCTGTTCACTAGTTCTAATCAACCTTCCTGATTCATTAAAGATCTTTTCCTTTTTGTTCTCAAATGCTACTCTGTGACCTATGTTATTCAGCTGTGAAACACTCAATAAATTATAGTTAAGTCCTTTTACCCAGTATGCATTTTCACATTTGATCAAGTTATTTAACATTATGGTTCCTTTACCTTTAACTGGACAAGGTGTGTCATTACCCATTCTTACTGATCCACCATTACAGTACTCAAAAGTTTCAAACTTCTATTTATCACCGAACATGTGGTGAGTGCAGCCACTATCTATAATCCAGACATAATTCTTACTAACCTTAGATATGAGTGTAGTATCTACATACCTTTCTTATTTGTCTGAATCATCCTTCATGGCCACAAATACCATCTCAATGTCTTCATCTGAATCGATGTCAGTATCTCCAGCTCTGTTCTTATCTAGGTAACAAGCCTTCTTCCCTTTGTCCTTGTAGTCTCGGGTATCTCTTTTTTTAGATTGTTAGTTTCTTCAGTAATCTCTATTATCACTTCTATCAAACTTCTTTTTATATGATCTGCCATTACTTCTGTTAGGACATCTAGCAACAAAGTGTCCAATCTCTTTACAATTAAAACATACAAGTGGTAATTTACCTTTGTATCTAGCTTTGCCTCTCTACAATATTCTATCCATTAGTGCTTCAATCTCATCAATATCTTGGTCATCACTATCACTTTCACTATAATTTCTCATAGTGTTTTTATGAGTTGACTTACTTATTTTCAAAGAATATTTGAATGCAAACTCAATAGATGGTAATACACTGTTATCAAAGTTATTCATCTCAAATGAAATCAGTCTACCAACCAAACTATCTAGAGTAACATTATTGTTTTCTACTGCTCTCATTTCTTGTATAGAAGATACTCTAATAGCATATACATGCAGTAAGGTTCTTAGGATTTTACTTACCACTATCTCTTCTTCAAGTATGCATCCAACTCCCCAGATAGCATTGACTACCTCTTTTATTCTACAACTCTACTGAGTGATATTTTCTCCTTCTTTCATTCTTAGGTCATAAAATTTACCTCTTAGGCTCTCTACCTTAGCTCTTAGTACATTAGCATCTCCTCCATGTACCAGCTTCAATTTGTCCACATTTTCTTTGCAGACATGTAGGTTTTGACATATTCAAATTCAACATCGGAGAGTGAGGAAGCAAGTTCTATCATCATAGAATTATGATCATGCTTTTCTCTTAATTTTTTAAGTGTGTGAGGTCCTATAGGAAACACATATTCAATATCCAAGTGTTGAGTAACATCATTTCCAATACCTGATAGGTGGATTCTTATCCTACTTTTCCATGATGCAAAGTTGTCCTTGTTCAACTTTGACACATCCCATTTTCTCATATTGTGATGTTTTGCTTAGGTCTTGAAACCTTCCTTATAAGAACACAAGCTCTGATACCAATTGTTAGAATAACTAGGGGGGGGGGGTGTGAATCAGTGGCCTAAAAAATATTCCAATAAATTAACCCAAAAACTTATTACCACAATTATAAGCCTCTAGTTATCTTCAGTCCTACAAGATGAATATCTTGAAATAATCTCAACAAATAACTACCGCTCGGAGTTCATTGTTAAACCTTATTCTTACTGTTTACCGATTAGCATTCTTTCATTTACTGAAACATAGTAAATAACTTAGTGTATGCCGATAAATCTAGATTAGTTATGCGTAATGAAAAACACTAAAGTAATGACTCATAAACACATTGACACATGGATTTTTAACATGGAAACCCTATTAAGGGAAAAACCACTTGGGACCGATAACCCAAAATCTTCACTCTTCTGAAGTGATCTTAGTGAAGAGCCAACCCTGTTAAAGGTTACAAACACACTGTTAGGTGTGACCTTGTTAGAGGATTTAAATAGAATAGTTTGTCACTTGATATCTAACATATCTATACTATCTTTATGACCAAATCTAGTGTAGTTTGTCACTTTATATCTGGCATCTCTATGCTATCTTCATGACCAAACCTTTTGATACTCCTTAGGATGCATCTCAATATATAAAGGATGGTTAAGTCCTACTCGGTTAAGAGAATTCTGATCCAATGGTTAAATTGAAATAGTAAATGATCTATTCACATATACAACTATACTTTACAAATTTTTAGATCTATGTTAAGCTCATAATACCTTTCTAATCAATGTCTCCTTTCAGTACCTTTGCTCCACTTCTTTCTGCTCGGTGATGCTATTCTTCTCTATTGCTCGGTATTCACAGAAATATTAGCTTTGTTCTTCAACTTTATTAATCAGGAGTGTATGAAGTCTTTCTTCACCAGTTTCTCTTCAGCATCCTCTTCTCTATTCACCCCTAATTAAAAATGAATTATCTTGTCTCTTTATAGACATGATTTCACCATTTATCAGTTCTTGAATTTCTTGTTCTTGGTGTGATCCGCAATTCTAGCCAATCTTGCTTTAAAACTATACTTCAGTTTTATCCTGTAGATTTCTCTTAGACAACTTGAATAAACAACTTTAAAACTCTTTCTTATCTCTATCTTTTAACTTGTCAATGAAAACAATATTAACAACCAGTTAACTCCTTCTTTATCTCTTTCCATCTAAATCTTTTTTCATTTCTAAACTTCAATTCTTTTCAGTGTTTTAACTCTTTGTTAGCTCGATCAACACTTCATTTCTCCTCAGGCATCTCCGTTGGGGTTGTCTATCCATCAGGATTGTGTGTCTATCAGGGTTGTTTTTCCATCGGGTAACACTATGAATTTTCTCATTGGTAATTCTTGTGATTCTTCTCATGGGTAATGCTTGGTTGGGTTTCTTGCTCAGGTATCACTATGACTTTCCTCTCAGGTTTCTCTATCCGTTGGGGTGCACTGCCTATCGGTGTTTGTAGTTACTTAGTGCATACTGAAATTTTATGCATTACTGATAGCATAAACTTTATCTTTTTGTTTCTTTTAATTCTTTGAAATTTTGTATATAATCAATCATATTATATCAAGTTAACATCAATGAAAATACAATACATTAACTGATTTAATGTCTTGCATTAAATTTATGTAGCTTGATGATCATCAACTTAACATTTTCAAACATTCAATCACTTATAGTTCATCATGGTTAACCATATCAAGGTAATATGAATACTACTTTCAACGATCTTGTAACCAGTTGAAACTATTACAACCCTCACTAGTTGAATAATGAACTATGGGAGTCTGAATACCAGTTTCATGAGATTCAATGTTGCAATTGGATGTTGGTATTAAGATATGGAAGATCTAAATATCCAAGGCATCCATTTGCGTAAACAAACAAAGGTTAAACCTCCTTCATATATGAATGTCCTTGATGATTATTTGATGACCATGTCCTTAGATGAATTCACATAGGTTGGTGGATCTTCCTCAGAATAGTTACACAAAAATCAAGAAAAATATCATGTCTTCATCATCGCCAATCTATTCGAAACGTCATTGATTAGATAAAAAGAACATGACTCAATTAACATCATCCAAAACTTCAAGTGTTTGTATTGTATCAATATTTTCAATAGAATTCCATCCATTCCGATGTGTTAGGTTTTGTCAAACTTTAATCTTGATAATAAGGTCTTGAAGTTCAAGGATCAAGTTTCTAGATCGAATGCTTGGGTTGAACAATGACATACATCAAAGGTTCAAAATATCTCTTCGTTGAAGTTTTGAAAATATCTCATGTCATGTGACCAAAAAAGTAGCACTTATCGAATCCATTTGTGCCAAAGCCAATGCTTCCCCCATGTGAATATGAGATCATGTGTAAATCTAGGCAAATGAAATCTAATATGTGACAATGATTTTAATAATGTAGCTCAAAGACTTTATTAGGACTATGTACAAATGACAGATGCAAGGATTTATAAAATGAGATGGAAAATGCAATATGTATAGATGCAACTAGGAAAGACCTAAGGGATCAAAAAGCACATGTTTGCCAAGTTTTCACCTTTCGAATTTATTTCTCTTTTTCTCTTTTTTTTCCCTTCTTTTTTTTTTGGCTACCAAGGCTCCTATTGCTAGGTTTTCACCAAGGCACGTTTCTCTTTTTCAAATTTTTATTTGATTTTTTTTTTAAATTTCATAAAGGTGCCTATTTGCTAGGTTTTCACCAAGACAACCATTTTTTGGATATTTTGAATGTTTTTTCTTTCTTCATGCTCAATTTTCCTCTTTTTATGCTTTTTCTATTTTTCCATTTTTTTTTGAATTTTTGATCTTTCTCATTTTTTTGGATTTTCAATTTTTCTCATGTTTTTGAATTTTGAACTTTTCTCATGTACAAAGAATGATGCTAATATCATCAGATACACTTTCGTCTAATACTCTTTCAACCTATACACTTTCAGCTATTGATAGGTTGTTGTAGCTTATCTCCTTCACAATCAACCAACTTGTATGTTCCTATGCCAAAGAAGAAGTAATAAAAAGGGGTCCTAGCCAATTTTCTTCCCATTTCCCTTTCTTTTCTCACTCTTCTTGATTCTTAGGGTTCTCTCTCAATACTAAATCTCCCACTTGAAATTCTCTAGGTTTGATCTTTTTGTTGTAATTCCTTGAAATTTGATTTTGGTACACTTTCAAGTGTTCATAAGCTTGAGTTTGATGTTCTTCTAATAATTCCAATTGTTGAAGTCTTGCAACCCTATAATCCTCATCATTTATCAACCCTTGTAATGATACTCTCAAAGATGGGATTTCAACCTCTAAAGGTAAAACAACTTCTGCTCCATAGACCAAAGAGAATGGTGTTAACCCAGTTGGTGTTCTAATGCTTGTTCTAAAGGCCCGAAATTATGGGTTCAATTGTATATTCCAACCCCTTCCTAATTTATCAACCAATCTTTTCAATATCTTGAGGATGTTCTTATTTGTTTCTTTGGCTTGACCATTTCCTTGAGGATAATAAATTGAAGAAGAATGGTGTGTAATGTGAAATGTCTCACATAATTCATCCACATCTTTATTTTTGAATTTTTTTTCCATTGTTTGTGATGATGGCATGAGGAATACCATATCGACAATTGTTCTGGTTTAGAATAAACATGGATATTTTTTTACCCGTTGTAGTTGTTAATGGCACAACTTCTACCCATTTTGTAGAGTATTCTATTGCAGTTATAATGAACTTATGACCATTGGATGAAGGTGGATAAATTATCCCAATAAGATCAAATCCCCATTGATAGAAAGGCCAAGGTGTAATGATTGGGTGTAACTCTTGTGCGGGCACATGAATCATATCTCCATGATATTGACATTTTGGACACACTTTGACAAATTGGAAAGCATATTTTTCAAAGGTTTTCCAAAAGTAACCCATGTGAAGGATTTTCTTAACTAGGTTCAATCCACTTGAATGAGACCCACAAATACCCTCATGAACATCATGTAAAGATAAATTTGATTCCTCACCCTCTAGACACCTAAGTAGCATTCCATCAAGACTTTTATGATACAATGTGTGAGATAAGATAGTATAACGAGCCCCTTGGAATATAAAATGTCTCTTTTGGGTTTGAGTTTGGTCCAAGGGTAAGACTTGGTATTTAAGATAGGTAAATATAGGTCCATACCAAGGTGAGTCAAGTCCATTTATTAGGAAAATCAATTGGGTTTCAGGTAAGTCAAAAGCATATTTCACCAATTCTTCCACCAAGAACTCATACCTAGCATTCTAATCTGGCATTTGAAGTAATGAAGCTAGAGTAGCCATAGCATTTGTTGCTCTATTTTTGTCTCTTGGTATTTGTTCAAATGTGATAAAAACAAAGTAATTTTTACAATCATCTACCATCCTTTTCTAAGGCATCAAATTGTCATCTTTAGTTTGGTATTCATCATTGATTTGGTTAATGACTAGTTGTGAATCTCCATATACTTGTAGTTCTGTTACATTCCAATCTACAACCATTTTCATTCCAATGAATAAAGCCTC
This sequence comes from Thuja plicata, assembly GCA_018584345.1. Taxonomy (NCBI): domain Eukaryota; kingdom Viridiplantae; phylum Streptophyta; class Pinopsida; order Cupressales; family Cupressaceae; genus Thuja; species Thuja plicata. Next base: position 569,243 of record MU223492.1, on the reverse strand, counting down.
ATAATATGAAATTTTATTGGTACATGGGAATAAAATTTTGTAAGACTTAGGAATAAGATATCCTTGTGGTGTGATCAAGAAAATACTAGCTCCTGATCCATGCTGGGTATAATATCCATCAAAATATAACGTCCATGCTTTTTCTTCTACATTTACTATTTCTGCATCTTCTCTAACTTGTCCCTTAATAGATTTAGGGTCCACATAATCAATATAAAATTCACTTAATACCATCACCCATTTAGCAATCCTTCCTGTGAGATCTATTTTGCTAAGTAAATACTTGAGAGGATCAATCTTACCAATCAATTTAACCTTGTGCATCAACATGTAATGTTGTATTTTTTGGGAAGTAAAACCTACAGCGAAGCAACTCACTCCATGAAACTATAGTTCAACTGATATTTAATCAAGGTTCTGCTTAAGTAATAGATTTCTCTTTCTTTTCCCTCATCATCCTCTTGTGCTAATAAAACCACCAAAGATCATTCTGTTGCTGAAATGTATAATAGTAAGGGTTTACCTTTGATGTGTGGCATCAAAATAGGTGGATTTACCAATTATGTCTTCAATAGGGTAAAATCTTGTTCACATTCATCATCCCATATGAAAATAGTATTGTTGTGTAACAACGTGGTGAAAGAATGGCATTTTTCCGCCAATTGAGAGATGGATCTTCTAATATATTGGAGTCTTCCTTTTAGTGATCTTATTTGGCTAATTTTTTTGGGTGTTTCCGTCTCCATAATTGCTTGCATCTTTTCTGGATCTACTTCTATCCCTTTGGCTGAAACTATGTAGCCCAATAGCTTTCCAGATTGGACACCAAATGCACACTTTTTAGGATTTAACCTAACTTTAAATTGTTCCAATATTGTAGATATTTTCTCTAAAATAGGTAGATGATATTTTATTTCATGTGACTTTGCTAAAATGTCATCCACGTAATCTTCAAGAAAGGTGTGCATCATGTCATAGAAAATTGTAGTCATTTCCCTTTGATAGGTAGCTCCAACATTTTTAAGGCTGAAGGGCATGACATTCCAACAAAAGGTACCCCGAGGACAAGTAAAAGTAGTCTTTTCTTGATCTTCAGGTGTCATTATGATATTATTGTAACCACTAAATCCACCCATTAATGAGAACATGGAGTGTCTTGCTGTCAAGTCCACTATAGCATCAATGCTTGGCAATGGAAAATCATCCTTAGGGAAAGAAAGGTTAAGATCTCTCTAAAATAGGTGCATTCTCAGATGGATTTGTCATTTTTAGTCACAGGTACAATGTTTGAAATCCATTTCACTTAAGCTATGACTCTTATGAAGCCAACTTTTAGTAACTTCTTCAATTCTGCTTTAACTAGCAAAGCCACACAAGGATGCGTCTTTCTCAAATTTTTCTTAATAGGTTTTACTCTGGGCCTCACATTAAGATGATGCATTATGAAACTTGGATCTAATCTTGGCATATCCGCATAAGACCATGCACAATTGATTTTCTTTTATTGGAAGAATTTGATGAAATCCTTTCTTTCTATTGGAGTTAAAGATGTTGCTAGATGGATGAATTTAGGTTCCAATTCCGTGTCAATGTTGACCTTTTATATTGTCTCAATTAAGATAGGAGATCTTTCATCTTCTTTTTCAGGTAAAGTGTCCATTCTCTCTTCCTTAGGTGCCACAATTGGGTTTTCACCTTCAGAAACATCCTTTATTTTTACTTTTTTTGGGTCTAGCACTGCCACATGGTGGTTTTCACCACTAGACCTTTTCATTTTTTTTCTTTTTTTCTTGTGGATTGAGAGATTGTAGCCTTTCTTCCATCATCATATTTGGATCAAATTCATTGGTGGAAGATGGTTCAACTGCATTGAGGTATTGATCCATAGCATTGTCATTGTGAAAATAGAGTAAGTCATTAGGTTCAGTCAAATCCAAATCAATAAGTTTGGGATGGATAAGAGCTAAGGAATCATTAGGTAAGTTTTCATTTATGGGGTTTAAGGACATGAATTCATTTGAAGTTTCATACAATTTATCACTTAAGTCAATGACATGTGCTTGTTCAAGGTGTTCCATAGAAGTCAGATTGAAATTTTCTTCAGTACAGTCCTCATGGATTTCCATGGGAAAAATACTTCTGGATTAAACCTAACATTTTAATTTCCCCCACGAAGGTACCCATAGTTCACCTACCCATTGATTTTTACTAGATACTTGTCCTTAATTTGGTACTTGAGGATCATTTGATATTTGTGTAGAACTCGACCCTTGATCACTATCATCTTGATTTCTCGTACTAGCTATAGGAGCATAGGTATGAATAACATCTATTTCCTTGTCATGACAAGAAGATTTGAATAGAGAGTCCCATTCATATTCGCTGGAGTCATCTTCACTTTCATAATCTAACATATGTACATGCTCATAAGAATCATGAATAGTGCTTGAAATAAATCCTTTCTCTTGATACCCTATACCTGATTTTTCATCCTTGGATCTCCAAGGAGGTTGGATGGGTTCTAACAAGCCTTTATTTCTTATTCCTAAGGGTCCTCTTCCCTTGTAACCCATCTTTTTCATTATTTTTAAACCTTTTCCATATTGACCAGTTTGAATGTTGACATGTTTCCCTCTTTCAATAGGAACACTTGAATTATCCTCATATTTATAAGGCCATTGCAAGACTTTATTATCTTCCTTTTCTACGGCTGATTGATCAGTTTCCCTCACAAAATGAGAGTTGTATTTTTCAGGTGGATGATAAATTGAAGGTTTTCCATTTGTCCTTCGAGAAGTGGGTAAGTCAAATAAGGAAATAAAATATTCCCCCACTCCTTTTTGATGTATTTTGCTTTGTTTTTCAAACTTGTGCATCATATAATTCATATTTTGATAGTTGTCCTTTTTGGTTTGTTCTCTTTCAACCCTAGAAGGTCTTGAATTTTATTTCCTTGGAGTAGAAACTTTTACCAAATTATTTAGAAATTTCACCCTTAAAACTAACCTTCTCTTTCCCTTACTTGATGTAGATAAGTTAGTTTCATTAGGACTTGAGGTAGAAGTATAATTTAATGTCAAACTAGGAAATTTTTCTTTGGTTTCTTCAATGATTTCACTAGGAATTACTCCTTCTCTATTATGTGGAATAAATAACTCATGGATAGGTTTCACCATGTTACAATATTGAAAGGGATTTGAATCTGCTCCAATATTTATTTCCTCACCCATGTATGGAAAATTGATACATTGGTGATATGTTGAGGGCATCGCTTGCATTTCATGAATCCATGTCCTTCCTAATAAAATATTACAAGTTAATTTCATGTCAAGGATTTGACAAACAATATCTTTCTTGATTGGGCCCACTTGAATGGGAAAAACCACCATTCCTATAGAAGATCTCTCCTCCTCATCATAAGCTTTAATAGTGATTTGTTTCTTTGGACCAATAGATGATTTGGATAACCCTAAAGCCTTAACCAGACTCAAGGTACAAATATTTAGACCAGCTCCTCCATCAATGAGGACTCTTTTAACATAGTATTTTTGGATCAAAACCTCTATATGCAATGGGAGGTTTTGAGGATGGCTTATAGACATGTCATCTTTCTCAAAAAATTATAGACAATGAGGTGCAATGAGATGACCCACCATGTTTTGAAACCTTTCTTCCTCCAAATTTTCAAGAATGGTAGCTTCCATAAGAGCTTTCTCCAAGATTTACTTATGATTGTGAGAAAGTTTAAATAGCTCCAAGATGGAAATTTGAGCTAGTGTATTTTTCAATTGATCCACTAGGCTATAAGGCTTTGTTGAAGAAGGTGCTTCTTTTGTCAAAGTGGTTTCTTGTGTTGGACCAAAAGTTCTAGGAGCACTTCCTTGTAGGGTGATCCTTGCTGCTTGCCCCCTAGTAACACCATTAGAGGTTTCTTTTCTAGGTTGTTCCTTCACCACCACAACATTGATAGTATTATCATGTCTAGATAGGGAATTGATAGTATTATCACAGCTATGGGTAAAGCTAACTTTTTTACTACCTCTTGAATTATTATCATTGTTGTTAGCATTCGAAGATTCTCCTTTCTCATGTTTGAAGAAAGGTTTTTTGAATGTTGTTTGATCTTCATTATTTTGAGGTCCTTCCACTTTGATCACTTCATTATCAATAAGGTCTTGTACCACATGTTTCAAATGCATACAATCATTTGTCTCATGTCCTTGATTTTGATGGTATTCACAATGGTTTGCCTCAATCCACCATGATGGTTTCACTTGTGGTTCATAGGGTTGAGCTTTAGGTAAGTAAATAATCTTATTCGCAATGAGGGTTATCAATGCATTTTCAAGAATTTCACCCAAGAGTGTAAATTTATTTCTTTCTAGCCTCTTTATTGTTCCCAAAACTGTTGTTGTTGTTATTTTTGAAGGGAGCCTTGGGTTCTTTATTCACACTATTATCCTGGTTAGATCCTCTCATGACATTAAATGGAGTGGCCTTTAAGTTTTTTTCTTCCATAACTCCATCATTAACCACACCTTTGTTAGTATTCTTAATCCAAAACCGATTGTTGTTAGGAGGAGCCCTATTATTGTTTTTGTTGGAAGTGTTATTATTAGTAGAAATTTTGTTGTCCTTGTAGAGGTTAATTTCTCCACTTTTCAATAATACTTCCTTCGTGGTGATTCCATTTTTTACTAAGCCTTGGAAAGAACATAGACATTGTAACCTCAAATGATAGTTCATTTCCATATTCAAGCTATTGATGAAAATATCCATCTTTTCCTTTTCAAGAACACTTCGAGGGTATCTAGAAAATATTTTTATCCATCTTTGTAGGAAAATAAAGAATCCTTCTCCATCACATTGTTTTGTGTTGCATAAATTAATCACTGTGACTTCATTTTTGATATTATAAGAGTGGTGTTTCACAAATTTGGAAGCCAATTCTTCAAAAGTGTGAATACCAGAGGGTAGTTTAGAAAACCACTCCATCACCATTCCTTCAAGGCTTCTTAGAAATAATCTCATTAAATAAGTTGTGTCATGCATGAACTCCAAGTTCAATGCACAAAATTCCCGTAGGTGATCTTGTGGATCAGATGTTCCCTCATATTTATCATACTTGGGAAAAACTACATTACTAGGGAATGACACCATAATTAGGTTTTCATCAAACAGAAAAGGACACAATGCTTCGATTGAAAATGGTTTAGGATCCCCCATTTGTTTCATGCTGTCCAACTACATTTAAAATAAGTTAAACTATTTTTCATGATGTCAATAGGATTAGTCTCATCTTATTTTGGTTTTAATTTATCAACATCATAATCATAGGGAAGTTTTGTCCCTACTTGTGCTAGGTCTAGGAAGTACTTTTCCATATCTCTTTCTAAAAATTTCTCCATGAGTTTCATAAAGAATGGGCTTTGTACCATTTTGTTGACTTTTTCCTCGATAGCCTCTTTATCATTAGGGTCATTGTTACCTCCATTATTGTCTACCCCTTGGTTATTAGGGTTAATTCCTCCTCCAATAGCTCCATTATTATTAACCTTTGAATTTCCACTATTTTGATTATTAGTGGTGTCCTTGTTAAAAAGATTATTGAGATCGGGATCCATATTACCAAAAGGAAAAGCCATCCTATTTGGCTCCACCTCTTTTATTGTTTCAACTGTTTGTTGTGAGGAGGTGAAGGTATCACTTGGGAAGGGAATCTCTTGCTTGAGATATGTACCATCATATTGAAAGGTAGGCTTTATGTAGTGGGATCTAGTGAAATTCGACATGAGCATAAATCAAAGATTTCTTAGCTTTTATCACTTTGATCAATCCCTAAAAATGATTTTTTGAATTTTCCAAATATGAGGGATTCTGATCAATGTAAGATGATACACAGGTAGAACTTCCAAATGGGTATCCAAATATAAAATTAATTTTTTTCCAAACCCTTGGGAAATGCCCCCTTTTTTACAGTCTCAGTCTGTATGTGTGACTTTAAAGTTGGTACGCAACACTTTGTAACTATCTACACGCTAACTATAATGATGTTACACACAAATTAAAACTTAGTATGTGTGAGTTAATTGTTGATACATGATACTTGACAAGTTTATGTGTCACTTGACAGATGATTATGTGCAACTTAACACTTGGTATGCGCCACTTGTGTTGTTTTGGGAATCACAGAACTATTGATACATGTGACAAAAAGAATGATACACGTCACTTTACCAAGAAAAGTTATCTGTCTCTCTTTTGATGGATTTTAAAATTTTAAAGTTTGTGATCAGATGTCTAGGACATTTTCTTGTTTGAAAATGTAAAAACAAACACAACACACATAGAAAAATTTGTTTCCTTATCCTAAACCACACAAAGTGTATGTTCTCAGATTGTTTTCATAGGTCTTAAGAAGAAGAACTTCCAAGAAATCTAGCTAAGGTCAATTTTATCTCTTAACATGGATTTAAGACGTAGGATTTCTACTTAACTAGGTTTTAATGTAATTCCATTCAAACAAATGAAGAGTCTCTTATACCCCCATTAAAAGGGCCTCCCACATGCATAAAGATATAATTTTGCACAATCTCAAAGGACTACTAGAGGAGGTGAAAATTCTCAACACTTATTTGTCACTAAACCTTTTGAGGATGAATGTCTTTATATTATAGTGGGTCAGATTTTATCATGGCTAAAGTGATTGTCTCCCACTTGGGTCATTCCCTCTCAGTGTCCTCATAAGGATGTACTAGGGAGGTAGGCCCTCTATAGCTCTAGCATGTTCATATCAAAGAAAGAAATATATCAAATAGGTAGGTTTAGGAGTTTGATTCACTCAAAGTGTGAACAACATATCCCTACTACTTTCTTCTGTTCCAAACATGTTTAACAATTGTAAATTCTAACCTCTTGACAAGGAGGTTTTAGAAAGTAAATGTTTGGGTCATTCCTTAGCCTTTCTTTTTATCCCCAAATCATACATGTTTGGCATTTTTATCAACTACAAGAGTTAAGAGCATAGGCCTAATATGTTTTTTGGTGAACAATAATAGGATACTATTAAACTAATTTGGAAATTGAATGCCGCAATTTAAGCAAGATGTAAGCTTGCTAAGAAAAATACCTCTTTTTGAAGCTAGCCAAAGGCTAGGCACATTTAGGAGCATTTTTCTTTATTTTTTAACTCACCTAGTGGTGATCGTTCCCTCTCCTTCTCCTCCAACAAAGTTAGTCAACACAACCAACACAATGGGGGAAACAAAGAAAATTGAAAATGACAAAATTGAAGGATCCTTCCTAAATTTACAAATTTATTAAATATCCAAAAAAATTTAATCTTAATTCTATGCATGAAAATTAATTTTGTAAGCTTTAACAATCTTGACAAAATGCTCAAACAACTTCCCTTCTTCTTCTTCTAAGATTTCCAAAATGGACAAATTGTGGATTTCCTTTGCATTTTTTGTAAGAATTCTTACCTCTTTGTTCTCTTTGCAAACTCTCTTCTTTGGATTTTTTAATTTTGGATGTCTGCTCATCTACAAATCAAAAAAAATAGAGTATTAATTTTTTGATTTTAATAAGTTGCAAATTGAAAAATACAGAAAGCACTACGTGTCATTTAACAGCTTATACGCGACGCTTTATTGCTGCTTATGCGATATTTTAAAGTATTGTATACGATATTTAAAGAGTTACTACGCGCAAATTTAAGATATAACAGGTGTGAAATAAATTTTAAAGGTGTGAAAACACAACAGTAAATGTGTAATAAGAAAGATAGCATGTAGTAAAAGAAATATGACATGCATCATTCCACTGATTAATCATGTGACTTTTCTATTAAAGGCGTGACTTCTATCTTTGTACGCGGTGATAGAAGTTTTGTAGGCATGGCTTTGCTATTTGTACATGTGAACCTTCACCTCACATGTGTCACTTTACCCACAAACTACAAAATATGACAAGAAGAGATACAAGAACATATAAATGAAGATGAAAATGGTGATTAGAGGCACAGTGGGCACCATTTTTGTATATATAAAGTATAACTTCATGAAATTAGTTTGAAATCATTCAATTCTATGGAAAGATAATCCTATTTATACAAATAATTGACAAAAAATCAAGAAGCATTCCATGGTTCTCTAACTAAGCATGCTAATGAAGCTCTCATCCTTAATCTCCATTAGTGATATTCCTAGAATGAGAAAATGATGTATGATAATGCCTAAGCTAGCTCTCAAATTCTCAAATTGCAATACAATTCATTCAATATTTCTTTTAAATTGCTCAATTATTCTCTCAAATGCTATGACCTTGAATAATTTCTCTATAGTATAGATGCAATTGATCATGAATGTATAGGATTAATAATGCTCTCAAAATGCTTGGTATTTATAGGATTTCCAAGGGTAGGGGGTAGAGTTAAGTTGATCATGATCAAAGCTTGGTTGAGTTGAAGGATTTCAAATGGTTTCAAATGGAGAGACCATTTAAATTTTGGTCTCAAAGGTTGGGACAAAGAGACAAATTGAGTGGTGAGCATGTTGAAGAGTTAAATGAGTGATCAAGATTGAAAAGTTTGGAGTGATCCATGTGCTTTCAATCCTTGATTCTCATTAGCTCTTTGAATTCTTGTCTCCTTTGTTGAAATAAATAAGGATTTAATCAATTCAATTAATTAATTAAATTAGCCATGTAAAGGAATAGGTTGATTTTGATATTTTATTTAAACTCTACAATTAATTGATTAAATCAATTACATAGCTTTGATATATCCCCTTTTAGGCTTAGATTTAATTAATTGATATATTTATTAATTGATCCTGTGATTTGATGTGATTTAGTCCCTTTTGATTGAATTAATCCATTTGATATGATAAAGTTGCCTTTTGATTTGTTTAAATACACCTGACCAAATTTAGGTGTCCACAATTGTTTATAGCTTTTATTTGGGTAAAACCCAATAAAATTGGAGCAATGATTTATGTGACCTGCAGTTAAAAGATAGGAGGCTTAATACAATAAGGGATCTCTAAAAAGATGGTACTTTATTGCAACATGCTTGGTCTTAGAGTGCATCATAGGTTTCTTGGATATGTTTATAGCACTAGTATTATCACAATACATAACCACCGGTTTAGTTACCTTCTCCTTAATACCTTCCAATATTTGTCTTATCCAAGCAACTTGAGTGAAATTAACAGAAGGAGTAACATATTCTGCCTCTACAATAAATTGGGAAATATAGTTCGTCTTTTTTCTTTTCCATTACACAAGTCTCTCTCCAAGAAAGAAAGCACCTCCACTTGTTCTCTTCCTATCATCCACATTACCTTCCCAATCTACATCAGTGAACACACTCAAAGTAAAAAATCCCTTGTGATCATACCAAAGAGCATAGTCTTCATTCCCTTTTAAGTATATAAAGATTCTCTTCACTTCCACCATATGGGCTTCCTTTGGATTATCTTGAAATCTTGCAAATATCCTAAATGCATGTGCTATATCAGGCCTACTATGAACACCATATTGTTACTTACCCATCTTGGATATGTTTAAAGTTTCATTCACCTCTTTAGAATCATCTTCCTTGGATAGCTTATAATCGGTCTTCATTGGAGTTCCAACCGGTTTAGAGTCTTCTAACCCAGAAGTCTTCAATAATTCCCTCACATAATTTGTTTGGTTGATGTAGAATCCATCACTGAGCTAAGATATCTGTAACCCAACAAAGAATTTGATATATCCAAACATCAACATCTCAAATTTTGACCTCATTTCATTTGAAAATGCAATGTTCATCTCATCATTTACACCAAAAATGATGTCATCCACAAAGACTTCATCAATAAGCAATCACTCATCTTTGTCAATCTTCAAGTAAACAATTTTTTCCTCACTTTTTCTGATGAAACCAATCTTGAACATATATAAGTGGATTCTCTCATACCATTCCCTTGGTGTTTTCTTCAATTCATAAAGTGCCATCTACAAACTACATACCATGTCCTCATTTTCTGATAGGAAAAAACCATCAGGTTGTTCTATGTAAAATTCTTCTAGAATTGCATTCAAGAATCATATTTGACATCCATTTGATAAAAATTAAAACCTTTGAAAGCAGCATAGACTAGCAAAATCCTCACTCCTTCAAGTCTAGCCAATGGTGCAAAAGTCTCTCAATAGTCCAAGCCTTCTTCTTGTGCATAACCCTTAACCACAAGTCTTGCCTTAATTCTGACTACTTCACAAGATTCCTTGAGTTTATTTTTGAAAAACCACTTAGTTCCTATCACATTCATATCAAAAGGTCTGGGAACAAGTACCCAAGTATTGTTCTTCGTTATTTGATCCAATTCTTCTTCCATGGACTTAACCCAATCTTAATTCTTCAATGCCTCTCTTACATATTTAGGTTCATGTTCAGAAATTAAACATGTACTTTCTCTGATATTTCTAGTATGAACACCAATATTCTTATCACCAATAATTTGATCAATAGAATGATTCAACCTTACATACCTTGGTATCAATGGTTTAGGTTTATGAGCCTCTTCTACTGATTGAACTGGTACATGATCATTTTTCTGATTTTCAACTTCTTGCTCCATTGGTTGAACATATACAATCCCTTGATAATCTTCCAATTTATTCTTTTTGGAACTATCATTTTTTTCTAAGAATTCATCAACCTTCACATTTGCACTTTCTATCAACTTTTTGGTTCTCTTGTTTAGATACTTGTATGATTTTCTCTTTGTAGAATATCCCAAGAATATTCCTTCATTACTCTTAGGATCAAATTTCCTTGTATAGTCATCTCTCTTTATGTAGCATCTTCTTCCAAAATCTTTGAAGTATTTCACACTAGGTGTGCAACCAAACCATAAATTATAAGGAGTCTTATCAGTGTCCTTCTTCACATGTTTCTGATTCAATGTATAAACAACAGTGATGAGAAATTCTCTCCAAAACATCTGAGGCACATCTCTTTGAATCATCATAGTTCTTGCAACATCAATATTATATCTTTTCCTTCTCTCTGCAATCCCATTTTCTGAGGAGTTCTAGGTACTGATATTTTCCTTTTAATTCCATGTTCTTCACAAAAATTAGTTAATTCCAAAAATGTGAACTCATCACCTCTATCAGATCTCAAGCATTTCAAACTCTTACATGTTTCCTTTTTAACTCATTCTTTGAACACCTTAAACATATAGAATGCATAGTATTTGTCTTTTATAAAAGTAACCCACATCATCCTAGAGTAATCATCAAAAAAAAGAATAAAGTACTTATCTTCATAATAGATTCTTGTTCTCATAGGACCACACAAATCAATATGTATTAAATCCAAAATAATTCCAAATGAAAGTGACTTACTCATAAAAATAGAGCTAGCTAGCTTACCCAACTGACATTCCTTCCAGATGGCATTGTTTGGTTTCACTAGTTGTGGAAAACCTCTAACAATATTCATCTTACTTAATTTGATCAAACTATCAAAGTTAATATGAATAAATATCCTATGCCATAGCCAACTATCATCAAATTTTGCAATAAGAAAACTCGTTACTCTAGTATTCATACATAATAAGTTACCTTTAGTCTATATACCGGTAGCAACCAGATCACCAAATCTTCCACTTATCCTACATTCACCTCCTTTGAACTCTAGAGGATAACCTTTTTTATTCAAATATTCTACACAAAAAATTATACCCTGGGCCTTCTACCCAATAAACATCATCACAATTTATTTTTCTATTTAGTGCAATAGATCCTATTCTTTTTACTAAGAAAGGAGAATTGTTACCAAATTTTACCGCTCCACCATCACATTCTTCCAACTTAGAGAACTTACTCCTATCACCAGTCATATGATGTGTACATCCATTTTCTATTACCAACTCTTCACCTTGATCCATGTTATAAATCAAGGTTTTTCACCATCTACAGGGGAGTCATCTTTAACAGAAACAAAGATAAATTCTTCTTCTTCATTAACCATAGATTCCTCATTGTTAACCCCCTCATCAGTAGCAACAAAGAAAGTCTTCTTTCTCTCATCATTGAATCTCTTAGGCTTTTCCTTCTTATCACCATCAGGACACTTATTAGAAAAGTGTCCAATATTGTTACATGAAAATCATTTAAGAGCTATCTTGCCCTTGTACTTACCGATTCCTCTAGGTAACCTCCTAGCAAGAAATGCTTCCAACTCTTCTTGTTTCTTTTCCTCAGACAAGATAGAATCATAATCATTAGAGTAATTGAGATAGAAGAAGATTCATGGCTAGATTCCTTTCCTTTCCTTGTAGGTTTAAGAGACATAGATTCCCTAAATGCAGCTTCAACCCTTGGACCACTATTACCATAATTGCTAATTTCAAACACAATCAACTTTCCAATCAATGCATCAAGAGTGACAATACCAGTTCCTAAAGATCTTAACTCCTAAATAGATGAATCCCTAATGGAATAAGGAGGTAACAAGGTTCTCAATAATTTACTTACCATGTCATCACCTTCAATATTTCCACTAACACTTTTGATAGAAGCAACCACTTCTTTGATTTTCTGACCACACTTCTCAATGTTTTCACCTTCAACCATCCCCGCATCATAAAACTTGCCTTTCAAGATGTCAACCTTAGCTTTCTACACATGATTTTCACTACCATACACTAGCTTCAATTTATCCCACACATCATAGGTGGTTTCAAAATCTTAGATATCAACAAACTCTACATCAAATAATTTAATTGCAATGGATTCCATAGCTATAGTATTCTTTTTTCGTTCCCTTAGCTACTCTTCATTGAGAGTCCCGGTTGGTGCAACATACTTATTAACAACATGATTCAAATATTGGTTTCCCATACCTTTTAGATAAAGCTTCATTCTACCACTCCACACTGAGTAGTTCTCCCTTGTGAATTTAGGACCTTCCTTCCTCATCATTCTCAGATCTTGAACTCAAGCTATTAAGCTTCACCAAAAAGAGGACCAAGGCTCTTATACAAATGGTTAGTCCTAAGGTTCCAATATTACTGAGATGGGGGTGAATCATTAATCCAAGATATCTGCAAATTTTGACTTCATCACCTCAAAACCAACATTCACAAGTTTACCTATTGATAAGAAAATGAAACTTAATCAAATAAACACAACCACCACAATGCATGCCACACATAACATATATTTTCATGTAAAAACCCAAATGGGTGAAAATAATATACAGGTTAGTGGAAAAATTCTTCAAATGGTTAACTTAAGGGTAAAAGACTTTATTTTCTTGTGAGATACAACTACTCAATCATGCAGCCCAACCTAGTCCACCACTCACCCAATCCAAGATCACTTCAAGGATCCAATTCAAGACCTCTCAATGGTAAACACTCTTACACTTTAGTACCTTTCCTTCCACTAAAATATACACCCTAAAGTCTACACACACTTAAATTATCCATCTATACATACTGGACTATGTGATGTGACTATCCCAACCACATGTACCCCACTTTCCTTAAATATCCCATTAACTAGGACTGTAATAACCTAAAAAATGGTTATCTAAACCCTAGACCCCCAATCTTGATCTTTAATCAAGAAAACCTTAATCTTGATCATCCTAAGTCCTAAACCCTAAAAGAAATTCATCAATTTCAAGATGATAAAACCTGAACCCTAGGACCTAATTAATCATTATACTTGATTAATTAATTGATTCCTAAATATACATTACATTGGCAAATAAAACTTAGGTTATTGAGCTAATTGATATTGTAATACATTGATTATACTAAATTTTCAATTAAATCCAACAGGGAATTAAATTAATTAATTGAATTAAAAATGCATTATAATCTTTTAAATGATTAAAAAATGCACATTATGTCATTAATTTCAGTTAACTAATTCTCGAAACAAAAACTGTCATGTTCTGTTCAGTTAACTTATTCTTGTCTATTTCTCATTTTGGAAGCAATCCACTTAACTGAGAACTGATTTTGGAAGTTTCTAAAATAATTGATCAGTTAATTCAGTCAACTAGCTCTTTCAACCAATCATCTTCTTTGCATGTGGATTGTGCTTCTTCAAATCAAATCATGTCCACTCTTTGGATTTCAATCTCGACCGTCAATTTGAGAGATATTTCTATAAAAGAGAACCTCATTTCCTCACAAAGGGTCCTAAATTTTATTATCGTTATTCTGCAGTTTTCATATTCTAGCATTATAGCATTCTTAATAATTTTGCATTGTTAAAATTTTTAAGTTATTTCCAAGCATTCAAATATTTATAACTTATAGCACACTTTGTTTTAGGCTTAAAATAAATTATTACACTTCAATTTGGTTCTTTAAAACTTATCTAATTAGCTTTGGATTAAGTAGAACAAACTTGCATTTGCATATCATCTAGAATAACTGTCATAGTTTTTAAATCCTTCATTTAGAAAAGGTGTAGTCATTGGACTTTGCATTTACCTATGAGAAAATTCTAAACTCCTGCCTACTTGAAGGCAATGAGTTGGTTTCAGTTAGTTTAGCTGATTTTATTTATTGATTTGATATGTTGATGACCAACCATATAAGTATTCATTGAAGTGTGTGTTGCACCTCATAGGTGTGTGTGTATATTTGTACACATGTTGCCTGTGACACAACACTTCAATAAGTCATTCTATTAGTGAGAAACAAGGGTTAATGAGTATATAAAACCCTAACATTGACCTATTGCTTTCTAACTAGGATGAGTGTAGCAAATAACATAACAACCCTCAGATTATGCTAATACCAGTGACATAAACAACCTAGCATGAAAGATTCAAGTTTAAAACAACT
>MU223492.1:526637-554332 GCA_018584345.1 Thuja plicata | reverse complement strand
GGAATGGGTAGCATAACAATGCTTTGAGATTCCTTCAAAATCTTGGCATAAAAACACTACTATTCAAAAATTGAGGCTTATTATGAGCTCCAAATCCCTTCAATTTATAGAGGAATGGGAGAGAGAGTGTGGAGACAAGGTTCATTAATGGAGCCCCTAAGGTCATTAACGAAGTGTAAGAGCGATTAATGCCTTGGGAATTAATGAGGGATGGGCAAGAGGGAATATCCATTAATGATTCATTAATGAAATTCATTTAAGAGGCATGGGAGGGAGTAAGGCTCAACTTGGCAAGTTGGTCCTTTAGAAAGGTCATGCTTGAGAAAGTTGACTTTCTCAAGTGGGCTGAGTTGTTAATCATTCCTTAATGGAATGTGACAACATTAGGAGGGGGTTTAGGATAGAATTAGAATTAGGATTAGATTAGCATGGGGGGAATAGGTTGAGATGGGTTAGAACCCAGCGTAGAAGTGGTTGAGATAGGTTAGGTTGGAGTTTAGGGGAATATAAATGAAATGAATTAAACTTATTTAATTCATTCAAAAATAGGATATTAATTAGTTAAGCATTTTATTGCTTTTTAATAATTAAGGGGGCTATAGCCATTTTAATTAAATTAAATAGGCTAGGGGAATGGGTTATTTGCAAGTGGACAATTAATTTAGGGGTTTATTTAATTCCTTTATAATTAAATATTATAGCCATGTTTGAATTTGATTTGAATTATATGGCTACAATAGTTAATATAATTCAGTGATAAAATTCACCTAGGACATTAAATTTGATTTAAAATAAATTATGTCAAAGTAAAATTGTCATTAAATAATTGGGGATATGATCACACTTAGGGAAAATAGGGTCCATAGTCGGAACAGACCAAATCCAGGTGGTTACATATGCCCCTCTTTGAATTGATGTGCGAGCAGCGCTTTGATTCAAAGAAAGTTTTTGATTTTGTCTTTCGAAAGATTGAGAATCCCATTCTTGGTTGTTGAATGAAATGTTGATGAGATCAGTCTCGCACTTGATCAAACTAAACTGATAGAATTGACCTTGAACTTGGTTGTCGTACAAAGGTCAATAAAAGATTTTTAAAGATACCAATTCTGAACTTGGCTGTCGTCCAAAGATTGATAATACTGATTTCAAAGTTGGTTGTCATCCAAAAGTAAGTAAGAAGCTACCAGGAGCTTAATAAGAATCTTTTAAAATGAGGGGGCACAAGATATCCATCTTATGAAAACCAAATCTTTCTATCCAACAGTTCTGACTTAGTCAAGGAAACTATTATGGCCCTAGTTTGTTTGATAAAAAAATCATTTTAATGTTGTTTTGAGCAAAAATTTAATTGATGATAGTGTGATCATGCCCCCTTGGGAACGAAATCAAAGGAAAATAATAAAATCCCTTTGTCAAAAGAACGTATCACTTGCAGGAAGTGGTTAGGGAAAGAAAGAATGGAGTAGAAGAAGTGGAAAAAGATGGTGTGTTTAAAAATAAACACACTTGTACCAAGTTAATTACGTGAAAATGTGAGTGATGAGACTGATAAAAATGAGGTTAGACAAAGATTTATGATAAAATGTGCAATATTGACAAATTTTTAGAACAAATGAAGCAAGTTCACAGTTTTCAAAAATGTCGCAAAAATGGCACTGTGCAGCGTAAAATATCTTAGGCACCTTCAATTTGGTTCCTGATTGATCAAAAAGAGAATAGAAATGGATTTTCAATTGTCTGGGAGGAGTTTCAGAACCCCTAAATAGCTCAATAGACCAATATAAGCCTCAAAAATTACCATTTTATTATTCATTTGCACTTTCCTCCATAGTAATTCTGAGAGCTCTGTAGAGAAGATGGTGGTCCCTGTGAGGAAGCATCATTTTGAGATGAGCCATTGACACCAGCGCTTGGTCGACTACCCACCTCTGGTAAGTGCTCGTAAAACTACCTCGTGAATCTCACAAATTTAATTTTTACGCATTTTTGTAGCTTTGATAGCTATTTTAATTTTGGGTCACATCTAGGATTTTGGATCGTACCCTATCAAACCTGTGTCTTATCTGGTATTTCCTAGATCGTATCTGATTTTTCTATATTTTTGGATCACATCCAGGATATCCTAGATCGCATCCTATGTGCCTGTTTTTACCTTGTTTTTTTTTATATTTGATTTTGTGTCATACCCCATCCTTTAAAGATCATACCCTACATATAGAGTCGCATCCCGTATGTCGGGGATCACACCCAGTATACTCCATCGCATCTGGTATACCCCGGATCGTATCCTATAAAAGAGATCACACCCTATTTTTTTAGAATCGTATCTTGTTTGTAGACTTAGGATTTTTATCCTTTTGATCAGTTTGCATATTGCGGACCTTGAATCACTTAGCTAATCAGGATTCTGCATCTTTGTTGTAGATATAATACTGATTTCATCTTTGTATGTGTAAAAAATAGGCATATTTTGAGGTAGTCACTTTTAGAGGCTCATATCCAGGTCGTGTGTTTTCTCTATCTGGATTGCTTTCTGATGATAAGCAGACTATAGTGATCCGATGTGGATTACGTTCTTTGATAGATTTACCTGAGATAGGGGTAAACCGAGGGTTGTTTAATGCTCTTGCCGAGAGATGGTACTCAGAGCACAACACCTTCCATCTGCCGACCAGGGAGATCAAAGTGACTCTGGAGGATGTATGGTAGATACTTTAGGTTTTGATTATTGGTCATGAGGTGCACTTCAAGGCAACGTCGGCCGTAGTGATTGGAGTAGCTCACCGATACTTTTAGGATGATACGATTGATCATGGATACCTCTCATGGGACTATATGGTCGATCACTATGATCAATTATCTATGTACTTAATAGGTCTGGTAGGTGGCATCCTGATGCCAGACAGAGGTCAGCATGGATTCATGGTCGGCTGGGTAGACATGTTAGAGAATATGGTTACCCATAGACATAGATTTGCATGGGGTAGTTGTATTTTAGCCCATATGTATCAAGAGTTGCACGAGATAGTATATCATTATACTTAGAGCATGACCATTGGTATTTTGATTCTTCAGATCTGGGCCTAGGAGCACATCCCTATTACGTGGCCGATTGTAGATAGACAGTGAGTACCAGAGCAGCCTTATGTATACATGTATGTAGGCCTTATTTAGCAGCCCTATCTAGGTAAGGTAGAGTACTAGTGGCGGCTCTTTGATGATATGACTGAGGTCGTTTGGCAACCATATTTAGACTGCGAGGAGTGGACCTCACATGCACGGTAGGTACCATTTTTATTTCAGAGCCGGTATCTTATTGGGAGGACCAGATATGTTATAGAGTGGTTTGTTCACATCTGAGTGTTGAGATAGTATGGCCGATGACAGGGCAGGATACAAGATATTACTATTTATGTACGTATCTGAGATGAGGTACCATTGTGGGGTGCCTAGCTGAGGTATGAGACAATGCATCAAGAGATTCGTGACATGGTTGGAGTAGATTGGGATCTCCACCTTGATATTGCTGATGCAGGTGTTTCTGATGGATATGCCATGGAGATGCTTCAATATCCATTTCCTTGTTTCACAGTGCCAGAGGAGGTTATTCCACACATAGAGGAGCCTTTAGATTATGATCCTGATGATCGTCCTGCTAGAGGGAGGAGAGGAGCACAAAGAGATAGGGGTGGTGGCTGACATGGAGGTAGAGATGGAGGCTGAGATGGAGGGAGAGATGGGAGACAACCTCCTCTCAATGATGGTGATGATGATGGTGATGATAGGGGGGTGGTGCAGTGGGTGGCCATGCAGAGGTTGCTAGTGGGAGTGGGAAGGGTCGGTGTACCCAATTTAGATTTGTTTCTCCTTGGATCAATCCTGGTCCATTACTTACATGAGAAAAGTAGAGGCAATAGAGACAGTAGCCACAAAGACAGTCGGACAAACCACAGGACAGGGCCTCAGGGTAGGATTCAGGAAGGGGATTTGGCAGAGAGGAGGATTGTCTATCTCAGTGTGAGCAGGAGAGAGAGTAGATTAGAGCTTGAATTACAACTTTAGAGGCCAGAGAAACAACAACAGAGGCTAGGGCTATAGAAGCAGAGTCTCAGATCTTAGTAGTGGATACTTTTCTTGTTGATAGAGATTCCCAGCTTGAGAAGCTTAGAACAGAGTGAGATATGCAGGCCCGCACAATAGTTCACCAGGGCCAGAGAGCCACGTATTATTATGTACTTTATTATGTAGCAGTGCTAGAGGGGAAGAGAGAAGCATCATTTTCTCGGTTGGCTCAGTAGTCAAAGGGGGCCATGCCTCCTCCTCCTCCTCTATTTCTACCTCCTCCTCCTCCTCCTCCAGATCAGGGAGAGGGGGGGAGCCAGAGCTGATTTATATTGTCATATTTTGTATATCTGAGTTCACATTGTATATCTGGATCCTTATGAGATCCTCTTTTGTATATGACACTCATATATGTATAACTGATTCATTTAGTCTCACTGATACTCTTTATGTAGACTTGTGTCATATTTTGATCTGTGGATGTTGTTTTGAGAGATATATATGTGATGCACTTGCTCCTGATTCTGACATGTTTTATGAGTTCTATTTTCTTTGGTAGATGTGATTTGCACATGTAATGATATCTTGGTCTTGTGATAATTTAGATTTAGATGATAACATCATTTTTGTTTTGATCAATGATATAAATATGTTTTGAATGATACTTATGTGAAGATCGAAATGTATGTTTTTGATTTTCTTTATGCAGTTAAAATGTATGGATGCACTTAGGATGTAAAAGTAAAAATGCAATACATGGATGCTTTATTTTGGTATTTTCCTGTTGCTTATTTTTATGAATGCAAAATGTATTCTATGGATGTGCAATGATATATATATCAGTAATATGGATGATGTAATTAACTTGATTTAGAAGAAGAAAAATTGAGTTAATTTGGAGCTCAAAATGCCTTTAATGCTTCTCCTTTCTTGTTTATTTCCCATGCAATTGTCAAAAATGTAATGATATGAAGACTCTTAGGAATTTGTCACTAGTATGCAAAGGTATAGCTTTTTATCATCATTGGGAACTCTTTCAGAATGGATACCACCTGATACTACAACCATCACTAATACCCACTGATATTATGAAAGTATGAATACTTTGTTTTATTGGAATGTCAGAAATAGACTTAGGCATCAAGGCATAGAAGCCAGGATAACAAAATAGTCTCCTTCCTTTTAATATACCAGATTCTGTGTAAGGCAAGATATTGGACCCATAATGACCTTGAAAATTCATATCCCTGGGTACATTATGCTTCGTATACCTTAGCGAGAATCTGATTCAGAAAATAGACAAGGAAATTGTTTCAACCTCACCGTAGTTTACACATAACAAAGATTGAGATATATGCGACTATCCACCCATAGTGGCAGCTCTTACCATAAACATCTAAGTTAGGTGAAATTTATAGGATCATTTGGAAAAATCACCATATGCAGAAAACCAAGAAAATGTTATGCCCCCTTTCCTTGCAACTCTTTGTCTTTGCACAGATGTCATGGAGTAACTCGGAAGGCATAACAAATTGTCAATCTTGAATCAATCAAATAAAAATTTATAATTACTTAGATGCCCCTAGTTGAAAACATCATCAGGACATGAAAGAATCATAATCAAACCAATATCAAATTGTGTGTTTAAGTAGTACTTGTTCATTCATATGTCAAACACAGTAAAGATTCATCAATCAAAAAATTAGAATAAAAGCAATATGCTGTTTCCATGCCTGTGTATTGATATGATAATCCATTCATGTTTGTGATCAAATATAGCCTTGTAGGAACTCCGTTAATGTAAATGTCATGTCTGGATATGTGATGCTTTTAAAAGACACCCTTGTTTTGAAAAGTGACATCATTTTGCATGTATCATGAAACATTATGTTCGCGAGGCAAACCATCCTAGAGAAACCTAGCAACCGCAACCTACCATGCCAACAAAGATGCCCCTAGTGCAGAATGACTTATTCCTAAGACGTAAATGTAGGCAAATCCCAAGTGAGGATAAGATAGCCATTTAGGAAATGAAGTCAGTGTTTGAGCATAGGTGAAATCATGAAGGCCTATTGTTAGCAATGTATTGATAGATGGAGCGTTGAACACAAGTGATGCCTGATTGCCAGGTTTTCACCACTTGGAAAGATCTTTTCTTTTATTTTTGCTACCAAGATGCCCATTTTACAAGGTGCTCATCAAGGCACTTTTCTCTTTTTCAATTTTTTTTCTATATTTTCTTTTTTGAATGTTTTTTTAGTATCAAGGCACCTATTTTCCAGGTTTTCACCAAGGATACCCTTTCTTCAGGAATTTTTCCATTTTTTTTGGATTTCTTTAGGATGAATTTTTTGAATGTTTTTGGTATTTTGTAAAAAAATTTTATTGTACAGGCTCTGCTAGCCGAACATCAAGCATAGAACCACTTCAAATGTAGAGTGTTGATAGGATCTGGAAGAACGTCTCCTTTAGGTGTAGCCAGTTGATAAGCTCCAATCTCAAAATCAGCAGTGATAACATAAGGTCCCAGCCAGTTAGGTTCAAACTTTCCTTTCTGCTCTCGGTTAGGCTGGTTTTTAGGATTCTCTTTTAGGATGAGATCCCCTGCTTCAAATTTACGTGGTTTGACCTTCTTATTGTACCCCTTGGACATACATTCTTGGTACACCTTTAGGTGATCGAACACCTATTGTCTGCGCTCATCTAGTAGGTCTAAAGAATTCACCTGATCAATGCGGTATTGCTCATCAGTAACCATACCTTGTAAAGATATCCGCAAAGATGGAATTTTAACCTCAATAGGTAATACTGCTTCAACGCCATAGACTAAAGAAAATGGTGTGGCTCCAGTTGGTGTTTTGATGCTTTTTCTATAGGTCCATAGTGCCAAATTCATTTGTAGATGCCAGTCTCTACCAGACTTCCTTACAGCAAGGATAACTTTAAGAAACCCCCCTCTAGAAAAATATATAAACTCCTGGCGAATCTTTCATTTTATTTTTTAAAAAATTAATTCACATTGGCGAATCTCTCAATTTTTTGGGAAAACAAATTATTTGTATTGGCGAATATTTTTTAATCACAAATTTTTTGTAGAACATATTGGTGAATCTCAAGCAATAACCAAAATTTCATTAATGACCACGTAAAATAATTATATTTAAAGAAAAAAGAGTTCTTATAGAAAATTATTAGGCTAACTATGAAACATATTTGATGGGTTTAAGGGAACTCTATAGTATCTAGTTGCTACCATTTATTTAAAATATAATCAAATAATCCTCATTGTATTGTGTGAGATTAATGTATCGTTATTTTTATTATTAAATAATAGAACCCAAAATTTCTTTAGTGTCATTGATTTATCAACAATCCAAAGGAAATCTTAGCCCCGATAAGCATTACAAATAAGATAGTAACATTTTTGCCTCATGGAATATAATGAAGATCACGAGATTTTATTTTAAATCAATAATGACAACTAATATTGGTGACACAACCCTACTATAACTAACAGTTATGATATATTATTGGTGAATTAATTTATATTTCTATAATAACTCATAAAATTTAGGTGAATTGAATCTAACCATCTATCAAATATTAGGCGAATATTTAAGTTCAAATTTTTAATAAAATAAATTATTTGGCGATTTAAATATTTCTAAAATAAAATTTTGTAAAAGTTTGGCGATTTAGGTTGCCTTAAATCTTGAATTATTAGCCAAATTTGGATTCTAAAATTTCAAAAATTAGCCAATTGGCGAATATTAGCCACTAAAAAAATCATTGCCTTACAGTTCTGTGTAGAATCTTGAGAATATTCTTGTTAGATGCCTCAGCTTGTCCATTACCTTGAGGGTAATATATTAAGGAGCAATGTTGAGTGATATGGAACTGTTCACAAAGGTCATCAATGTCTTGATTTTTAAATTGGCCCCCATTGTCTGTTACAATTGAAGAGGGTATCCCATATCTACAAATAGTGTAGTTCAGAATAAACATAGCCACATGTTTTACTGTGGCTTTGATTAGTGGCACGACCTTGACTCACTTTGTGAAATACTCAGTGGATATAATGATGAACTTGTTTCCATTTGAAGAGTTGGGATATATTTGTCCAAGCAAGTCAAAGGCCCATTGCTAGAATGGCCAATGTGTTATGAAAGGTATAAGTTCTCTGGCAGGAGCATGGATAAGGTTTCCATGTGTCTAGCATTTATGACAGGTTTTTGAAAACTGAATAGCATCTTTCTCCATGGTAGGCCAGTAATAGCCTACTCTGAGCAGTTTCTTTGAAAATGAAAATCCATTTGAGTGTGATCCACATACACGTTCATGGACTTCTGTTAACGCATGGTCAGACTCTTTGAGTTCTAAATGTATGCGGTAAATTTGGCCTTGTTAACTCACCATACACTTCAACATAGTCCTTCTTCACCAGATACACACAAGAATGAATATGAGTTATTCATCTTGCCTACCTGCATGATTTCACCTGTTGCCTTCTATCTAGACGGGGTTTTTAAAATAGCTCTCAGAACGAGAGTCTCACAACCATAGACCAATCTAGGAACAAAGGATTTTTCTCCATGAATGCAATACAATGCAAGATTATTCTAAGAATTAAAAGATGTAATCTTAGTCTAAGACATAATTTCAATACAATTATTCTAGAAATTGAAACTATTCTATTGAAAAATGAAATTATTCTATATGAGATTATCAAGAAATGTGGCAATAATTCAGTATTCTAACAATGCATGAAAAATGAGTGGGGGCTTGAATGAGAGTTCTTTTATAGACTCAGAGGTTGTTCAGAATGGAAAGTTTCCTCTTTTAAAATAAAACAGATAGAAAAGCCAGTTTAGAATAGAAAGCTTTATTTAAAAGAAAACAATAAATTGTTTTTCCTTTGCTTTAACTATTTTCTTTCTTTGATTTAATTCTGTTTTATTTGATTTTAATTGTTTTCTTTCTCTTTAAAGCACAATTAAAGAGAAGTTTCCAATTCTGAACAGAAGAAAGATTTTTGAGAGATTATCCAATTAATTAAATAAATATGACCTCATAATTGATTTTTCTCAATTATCTAAATAATTAAATTCAATTATTGAAATGAGGATATTTATTTAATAATTAAATATTATTTAATTCCTTTTTCATGTGTCTTAGTTAAAGAGGGTGAATGTAATTTAATTAAAGTGCTAGGACTTTATTAATTAAATTAATTCTATCATAAGGTTTGTTTAGCCAATAGATATTTAGGAATTAAATATGATGTATGATTAATGTAGATTTGGGATTTTCTACATTTGACACTTAGGTCGAGTAGAGTCAGTTAAAACTCATAATTGCCTAGTACAATAGGACTTTGATGATCTAGAAGAGTGACAAATGTAATAAAATTGGTTAGGGTTGAAAGATGCCAATTTTGGGGTGTTACATTTTGCCCCTCTTTGAATTGATGTGCGAGCAGCGCATTGATTCAAAGAATAGTTTGATGCCTGAAGCATAGAAGAATAGATTTGAAAATTGGTGATGCAAAGTTTTTAGATCCATATCCAGAATAGAGCTTGACTCTCCAAAGTCTAGGTTAGGTTTCCAAGATGCCGGTCAAGTAGAGTTTTTGAGGGTCATCTTCAGAACGAAGCTTGATCCCCAGGGATCTGGGTTAGAATGCCCTAATACCTAACAGATTAAGATTTTGAGAATCATCTTCAGAATGAAGCTTATTCCTCAGGGATCCAAGTTAGATTGCCCTGATACCTAATAGATTGATATCTTTCACAAGGTTTTCTCTATAATGAGGCTCAACCTTCAGGAGTCAGGGTTAGATTGCCTCGATACCTGTCCAAAAAGATGGTCAATAGAGTTTTTAGGACTATCTCTAGAATGAAGCTTAGTCCCCCAATATCTAGGTTAGATTGCCAAGACACTGGTTAGATTGATATATTTCACAAGTTTATCCCCAGAATGAGGCTTAACCTTCAAGAGTCAAGGTTAGATTCCCCCGATACCCGTCTCAAAAGATAGTACATAGAGATTCAAAATCATCTCCAGAATGGAGCTTGATTATCAGGAGTCAGGGTTAGATTGCCCTGATACCTGTCCCAAAAGATGAGTTTTTGAGAATCATCTCTAGAACAAAGCTTGATCCTCAAGAACTTGAGTTAGATTTCTCAGACACTTAATAGATCGAGATTTCGAGAACCATCTCCAGAATGAAGCTTGATCCTTAGGGATCCGGGTTAGATTGCCCTGATACCTAATAGATTTGATAAGATGTAAGGAACCAAGATGCCCTTATTGATTATGGAGTATCTAGTTTTGACTATGAATTATGAAAAACTGAACATGCCCCAAGTGATGAGATGCCCCTAGCAATGATGACTTTTGAATATTAGATCAGAGTGATAAAATAGATTCAATGATGTAATCATCCTACCCCCTTGGGAGAGAAATGGAAAGATGACACATCATAATGATGATGGAGAGTGAAAAATTGTAGATAGATGTTGAATCAGAGATCAAGAAAAACTTAGAATAAATTACGGAAGAATCTGGAAGATTTAGAAGCAATTTGGAGCGATTTTGAGGTCTGGTCGACCAAGTTTGACTAGGGTTGACCAGAGTTGACCTGAGTTGAATTTTGAGAAAACAAAAGTCAAAGATTTGAGAAAACGATGATAAGATATGATTATAACAAGAAAGAAACGTCAGAAAGTTGACTACACAAGCGTCTGATCATGTCGGTCCCAAAAATTTTAAAATGCGATTTTGAGCTATATAGGAGTGTCAAATTTTGATTTCGATCCGGAAAATGGATTGAACATATAGCTGAAGATATAGAGTGAGGATCAAACACTTGTGTAGTCATGATGAAACCAAGATAGTGAAGAAGAATGCCTTAATGTATGAACCCCAGAGAATGCAAAGAAAAGAACACTGAATCACTGCCACAATGCAAGTCTTAGAATGAAAATGCAATCCTATGCTAGATGCAATATGAAAGTGCAATTCTAGGACATGGTTGTGAGACCCATCGTAAAATTATCATCATTGAGCAATTTTTTGAAATAGTGAAGTTGATACAACCCTCACTAGCGCCACAATGCAACCATGAGGATATGAATATGACCTGCATCGGATAAAATATAGGAAACGAACGTAAGCACCAGGGCACAAAAGCCAAGATGACCTGAACATTGTTTCTAGTTAATGTTGCAAGAGTACACCAGTATCGAGGCATTCAAAGCCAAGATAACCATGAGTGCAATCATGCGTAAACAAACAGATCAATAACAAACAAAACAATAACAAACAAAGCAATAATAGGCAAGGAGATAGTACCGACCTCACCATGACATACAAATAAACAAGATCGAGGGATGTGAGGCTGTTCCACCTTAGTGCGGGAGCTCTTATCACATACACCCTATTTATTTAACATTTCCAGATCATCAGGACTACACCAACAAGCAGTAGACAAAGAAAATATCAATGAAATCCATGAGAATAGACAACATGCAAAGAAATATTCAAGCATAGCTCAGCCAATTTCAAAGTTTTGTGAATGTGTATGTGTATGAGGTGTTTAAAAAAACTGTTGTGCTTGTGAGTGCATTGTGTTTGATTTTTATTGATAGATGTTTACATTTGAGATATCTAATGTGTGTTGAAAAACACAAATGTGTCCAAAGATAGTGTTAAAAAACATTGTTTATGGTGGTGTTTAAAAACACCAGTTTGTGTCAGTAGCGAGTTGTCCTTTAGAAGTGACAAGATTACTGACTGAGGTGTAAACCAAAGATGTGATGAAATGGGGGGCCCATGCCCCCAAGTAATGATGACTGACTTGGTGTATGTTGCAAGGATAAACTAGATTTGATTGCCCCCAGGCATATGGTGCTGAATCAATGTCAAATCATTAGGGTTCACAAAGGAACCAAAGTGTCACGAAAGTGACCGAAAGATATGTACAAACTAAAGCAAAGAAACATCAAGACCAAGTGTCAATAGATAGAGCATTTGAGAATAACTCCAATGGTAATGGATGTGAGCAATCTCAATAGTACGGTGACAATAAATAGATGCAGTGAGAACCACTGGTGACTAATGCGAGAGAGATGCTTAAGAAGAGAGAACTCACTATAAGTAGAGCGACAGTAGGTAGACGCAGTGAGAACCACTAGTGACTATCACAAAATAGATCCCAAAAGGTAATAAGACAATGCCCCCTAGACCAGGCAGGTTGTCCCGAGAGTATGACCAATTTCAATCCATGTGAGTTGGTGTCTTGACGGGAACTGAAAGCAAATGTAAGTAGGAAAGCAGGAAAGCAGCAATGCAGGAAAGCAAATGCGTAAAGCCAAGGGGTACTGCGATAGATATAGAATTGTGGAATAAGAGGCGCCTATTTATCAGGTTTTCACCTTCTTGGTAGAAATTCTTTTTTTTCTACCATGACGCCTGTTTAGCAAGTTTTCATCATTGGCACCTTTTTTTCTTTTTCTTTTTTTTTGTATTTTTCAATTTTGTTATTTTTTTTGTATTTTTTCAATATATGATTTTTTTTTGGAGATACATCAAAGTGCCTATCACTAGTTTTTCACTAAGATGATCATTTTTTCAGGACTTTCTCAGATTTTTAAGATTTTTTCAGGACTTTAGTATATACATGAGCACACTGAAGATGTCTCAGCTGTAGAACCGCTTTAGATGAAGAGCGTTGATGGGCTCTTTGAGTTGTTCTCCTTCAGTAGTAGAAAGTTGATAGGTACTAGACCCAAACACTGTAGTAACAACATATGGACCAAGCTATTTTGGTTCAAATTTCCCTTTCTGGATCTGATGTTGTTAGTTCTTAGGGTTTTCCCTCAGAACAAGGTCACCTGCTTGGAAATCCCTTTGTCTAACCTTCTTGTTATAGCTCTTGGACATCCTTTTCTGGTATGCTCGAAGGTGGTTGAATGGCACTTGGTGACATTCATCAAGTAATTCTAGCTCTTGCAGCTGATATATTCTGTTATCTTCATTAGTAATGAGGCCTTTTAGAGAGATTCATAGGGAAAAGATCTCAACCTCAATTGGTAACACAACATTTGCTCCATAAACCAAAGCATAGGGTGTAGCCCCTGTTGGTGTTCTTATGCTTGTCCTGTATGACTAGAGAGCTGGATTGACCCAGAAATGCCAATCTCATATGGATTTGTGCATTGTGCGATGCAAGATTTTAAGGATTCTCTTGTTGGATGCTTCTGCCTATCCATTACCCTGAGGATAATAGATGGAAGACCAATGTTGAGTAATTTTAAACTTAGAGCATAGCTCTATCAAATACTTATTTTTGAATTGTCCCCCATTATCAGTGATTATTGCTGAGGGTACACCATGCCTACAGATGATGTAATTTAGAATGAACATAGCTACTATTTTGCCATTGGCAATAGTGAGAGGGACTGCCTCCACCCACTTGGTAAAATAATTTATAGCTGTGATTATGAACTTATGTCCATTTGAGGATGAGGGGTAAATCTAACCCACCAAGTCAAAGGCCATTATTGAAATGGCCAGAAAGTAATGAAGGGAATAAGCTCCTTGGCTAGAGCATGAATTAGATTACCATGTAGTTAACATTGTTTGCAAGACTTAGCAAACTGTGTAGCTTCCTTTTCCATATCTGGCCAATAGTAACCAGCTCTAATAAGTTTATGGGCCAATATTAGGCCATTAGAGTGAGACCAATAGATGCCTTCATGCACCTCTACTAATGCACATTTGGACTCATCGGGTTCTAAAAACCTAAGGAGGGTACCGTCTAGATCACGTCTATACAAGTCATTAGCTACGATGACAAATTGTGAAGCACTGCGGATTAAGTGATGTTTCTCATTTCGGGTGTAAGTGTCTGGAACAATCTAGTCATGAAGGTAGGAAAAGATATGATGGTAGTGAGATGATTTGTGTCCAATGATAAAATAGATCATCTAGGAATCAGGGGAGTCATAGGTTGGGTAGCGTAATGTCTCCACTAGGAATTCATGTCAAAAATCATTTTCCAACATCTGTAGCATGGAGGCAAGAGTAGCCATGGCATCTGCTACTTTATTATCTGCCCTTGGAACTTGTTGAAATGTGATGTGAGTAAAATACTTTTTGAGGTCATCAACCAACCATTTGTAAGGCACCAACTTGTCGGCCCTTGTCTGATAGATATCAT
The DNA here is from genome assembly GCA_018584345.1 of Thuja plicata. NCBI lineage: Eukaryota > Viridiplantae > Streptophyta > Pinopsida > Cupressales > Cupressaceae > Thuja > Thuja plicata. The sequence continues at coordinate 540,048 of MU223492.1, read as the reverse complement.
TTACTTGATTGATGACTAACTGTGAATCTCCAAGAACATTGAGTTCATCTACTTGCCACTCAAGGGCGATCTTCATACCATTTATTAAGGCTTCGTACTCAGCAATGTTGTTTGTACAAGGAAACAACATCTTGTATGCTTTTGGTAAAGAGTACCTTTGAGGTGTAATGAACAGTATCCCAACACCTGACCCCTATTGGGTAAATGAACCATCAAAAAATCTAGTCCATGATCGATGTGTGAGAAGTAATATGGACTCATCTGGAAATTCAATGTGCAATGATTGATGATCTACTAAAGGTGCTTCTACCAATTGATCTGCTATTGCTTGTCCCTTAATGACTTTCCTTTCAACATATTCAATATCAAATTCGGTGAGAAGCATGACCCATTTAGCTAGTCTAACTATGAGGGTAGCTTTACTCAGCAAATATTTCAGAGGATCAATTTTAGCAATTAGTCATGTAGTATGATCCAGCATATAGTGCCACAATTTTTGTGAAGAAAATACTACAGCAAGGCAATCTTTCTCTATAGAAGAAGATTTTGTTTCATATGAGACCAAAGTTTGACTAATGTAATAGATATCTCTTTCCTTGTTGTACTGATCTTCTTGAGCCAATAGGATACCCAATGATGTATCTATAGTAGAGATGTAAAGTATAAGTGGCTTCCCATGAATAGGAGGCATCAAGATTGGTGGGTTCACAAGATACTGTTTGATTTGTGTGAACCCTTCATTACATTCTTTGTTCCATTGATAAACCATACCATTGTGTAAAGTCTTGGTAAATGGTTGTGACTTGTCTGCCAGTTGAGAGATAAAATGTTGGATAGACTACAATCGGCCTTGAAGCCCTCTCATTTGTCTGATATATTTCGGTGGTGACATTTCCATGATAGCTTGTACTTTTGCAGGATCCACTTCAATGCCTTTGGTAGAGATGATATAGCCAAGAAATTTTCCAGATGTTACTCCAAATGCACATTTCTTAGGATTGAGCCTCAGACTGAATTGTTCCATATGATCTAGTATAGGACCTAGATCAGCAAGATGCTTCTTTAAGTGCATGCTCTTAGCTAAAGTGTCATCCACATAATCTTCCATTGTTTTATGCATCATGTCATGAAATATGGTGGTGACAACTCTCTGATTTGTAGCACCACCATTTTTGAGTCCAAAGGGCATGACATTCCAACAAAAAGTGCCCCAGGAACATGTGAAAGAAGTTTTATCTTGGTCCTCTAGCGCAATTTTTATCTGGTTATAGCCAGAGAAACCATCCATTAGTGAGTACATTTCATACCCTACTGTCATATCTATGATCATATCAATATTAGGCAATGGAAAATCATCCTTAGGACATGCCAAATTCAAGTCTCTAAAGTCTATGCAGAATCGTATAGATTTATCATGTTTTGATATTGGAACAATATTAGAGATCCATTCTACATAATCAATTACTCTGATAAACACCGCCTTAAGAACTTTCTCTAATTCAGCTTTGACAAGTAGAGCTACATGTGGATGCATTTTGCGAAGCTTCTGCTTGACAGGCTTGATGCCTGGTGCAATGAACAAATGGTGCATGATTAGATTAGGGTCTAATCCTGACATGTCTAAATATTTCCATGAAAAGTTTATCTTTTTTCTTCTGAAGAATGTAGTGAATTCCTCTCTTTCTGCCTCTGATAGTGATTGTTCCAAGTGAATGATCTGAGGTTCTACCTCTATACCCAAGTTGATAGGTTGAGTTGGTTCAATAAGCATAGATGATCTCTCTTGAAAATGACTTGGAAGTGCATCAAGTATCTCATCCTCGGGCGCCTCGGAGAGGTTTTCACCCTTGGATACATCTTTTATTTTGACTATTTTAGGCTCTGATACCGCCACAATGTGGTTTTAACCATCAGAGCACCTATTTTTTCTTATTTTTATTTTGTGACTAAGATAATTGATGTCAACCTCAGTCATGTTGACACTTGCTTTGCTAGTATAAGACGTTACAGGTTTGACAATGTATAGGTAATAGGAAAGAGCGTAATCATTCTAGAACATAAGGACTTCATTAGATGGGGAGGTAGAGTTCCATTCTATAAGCTCAGGATGGCAAAGTGAAAGAGAAGTGATGGGTTCAAGTGCGTTCATGGTATAATCATCAAAGGCATGGACAAGCAAGTCAAGACCTAAAGCGATCTCATCCAGAGGTATAGTTGAATTCCTTTGATTCCTAGTGACCGTAGTGGATGACATGTTAACATCTAGGGAGTCAGACTTGTGTGACCTTACACTAGACCCCTCACCTACTTTGAGAAGGTTTTCATATGCGTTAGTTGTATCTATATCTCTATCAGAAGTGGCATATGACAAGATGTCAAACTCATATTCATGAGAGTCTATTTCATCATTAGGTGTCATGTCAAGAACGTGAGTGAAATCAACCCTTTGTCCCCAGTTGGGATGAGTTCTACATAGAACCTCTGCTATGGTCAGATGAGCACCTTTTGACCTAGGTACCTCATTAGTATTTGTAGCATCAACTGCCTCTTGTGTAATGAGAAGTGACTGGAATTTTTGGTCAAACTATTCTTGAAAGTGTGGTGGTATGTATAAATCACCCTAGTGACCTGGATTTAGAGTATATATTTATTTCCACTCCTCATAAGTTAACGAAGCAAAGGAAGTGGTGGTATCATAATCACTATCAGTGTGTACTCTACTGACATATAGTATAAAGTTATCTGGCTCAGCAAAGAATGCTGCCAAGTCTGGAGGAATAGGATAAGGAAAACTATCCTCATTAGAGTTGTCTTCAGGTTCTTCAGTTTTATATGTTTCTTCAGGTGTTGGTTGTTTATCTTCTCGAGGTACAAACTTGTTTATCCCTAGTTGAAATGTGAGTTTCTTGAAGCCTATACCTATAGAGTCACATGTTCTGCGTCCAATAGCTTCAAGTGGTGCAATCAATCCCTTATTATTTGCACCTATGGGACCATTTCCTTTATAGCCAAAACGTTGCATAATAGATAGAACTTTGCCATATTGCTCAGGTTTTATGTCATAAGGAGGAGTAGTTTGTTCAGAATTGTCTTCTCCTTTATAGATCCAAGCTTTGATGGCTCTATTTTCAGCTTCTTCTTCTAATGGTATTGTGGCTTGTAAAAAGGTACCACCATACTTTGTTGGAGGAGGAACCATAGAAGGTTTAGTGCTCTTAGAAGGTCTCCCAAAAGAACATGGAGACAAAGGCAAAGATGTAATAGATAGCACAAGTTCAATCTAATATCCTCCCATATTAGTTTCTTTGAGTGTCAAACTCTTTTCCATTTCTTTTTAATTTATTCTCAAGGAGTTTAATAGATTCTCTGTTGGTAGGCACAAAGATGTCAACAGATTTCATGAGGGCATTGCAATCATAGTTTGTATTAGCAGGTATAGTCACCTCACATCCTTGGAATGGGAAATTAATGCACTGATGGTATGTGGAAGGGACAGCCTGCATTTCATGGATCCATTTCTTGCCTAATAGAATATTGTATGCCAAAGGAATGTCAAGCACTTGACAAATAACATCTCGTTCAACAGGACCAACTCTGATTGGCAACACAACTAGCCCATTGGATTTACATTCTTCCTCATCATAGGCCTTAATAGTAATCTTTTTGTGAGCATCAGTGCAATCTTCACCATAGCCTAACTCGGTAAGAAAAATAGCAAAGCAAATATTGAGGCTAGCACCGTTATCTATGAGAACACAACGAACACACTTTGGACCAATCATGACTTCAATGTGAAAAGGGTTATTATGCGGGTGACTCAAAGAATGGTCATCTTCCTTAGAGAAAGACAAGTAATGTGAGGAGGTCAAGTGACCTACCATGGATTGAAACCGATCGAGATCAAGATCTTTTGGGACATTTGCCTCGGTGAGGGCTTTATCCAAGATCTCCTTGTGAGCAGGGGAGATTTTTAGGAGCTCAAAAATAGTTATCTGAGCATTAGTACATTGCAATTGATTGAGAATGCTTTAATTGGTAGCATTAGATGAGGAACCCACTTTTGGATTCTTATTGGTAGATTCAACCTTAGCTTTGTCTGAAGGTTGAGTTGATGTAGACATAGAAGGCTCAAGGCCTTTGAGGATAATCTTAGCGCAAGATCGAGTAACAACCTTAGCACTGACTTGAGACTATCCTTGTTCAGAAGATTGAGGTGTAGACCCTCGCAAAGTGAAAGGTGTTTTGGACTTAGAAGTATCTTCCCTTCCCTTGAGAATGATGACATTACAATATTCAGTATCAATAGGTTCAACCATAATAATGACATTGTCGTTAGTGGTGTATGTATAGTTGACCTTAGCATCAGTATTTTTTCCTTTAGATGATTCACCTTTTCTATGATGAGAAAATGGGTCTTTGAAAGCTTGGTGATCATAATTTTTGTTGTGACCTCCCATAGCAATAACCTCACTATTGATGAGATCCTATATTTTATGTCGCAATTTAAGACAAGTAGCCATTTTATGACCTTTGTTTTGGTGAAAATCACAATAAGTGGATTCATTCCACCAAGAGGGTCTTGGTTGTGGATCATAAGGTCATGAATTATCCAATGGAGTGAGTAAATGGTTGTCCAAGAGAGTCTTGTAAATTGCCTCAAGAGGTTCTCCTAAAGGAGTGAATTCACGTTTGGGCCTAGGAGCGCAAGGTTTAGGTCCAGAAAATCATGAAGTACTCAGTTTGGAATCTGCCACAGCCTGTTCAGTGGCTTTGGCCACTTGCATCATGGTAGTGATATTAAAGGCAGCCTTGGAAGGCTTAGGAGTCACATTGTCTACAACTCCATCATTCATAACATTTTGGTTCTTGTTGGGAAATTTGAGTTTATCTTTGCTTGAGGAGGAAGACCCTTGTTTATTTTCCTTGTGTAAGGTCAATTGTCCTTTCTTGATCATAAATGTCTCAATTCTTATAGCTTGTTTAATCATGTCACCAAAGGTTAGAGGACCTTGTAGCTATACTTGATAGCCAAAGTTGGGGAGAAGATTATCAAGAAAGATGTCCAACTTTTCAGATTCGGGTATCTTATGAGAATATCGTGTATAGAGTTGTCTCCATCTTTGGAGAAATGCCAAGAAGGATTCCCTATGATTTTTTTTCAAATTGCAAAGATCTCGGATATGAACCAGATGTTGGATGTTGTGAGAATAGTGTTGTAGAAATAAATTGGCAATTTCGTCAAAGGTTTTGATGCCAATTGGTAGTCTAGAAAACCATTCCATAGCTGACCCTCCCAAAATACGTGGGAAAAGATGCATGAGATAGGTTGTGTCATGTATGAATTCCATGGAAAGAGAACCAAATTCTCTCAAATGGTCTTGAGGGTCAGATGTACCCAAGTATTTATCATATTTAGGAAGTTCATCACCTTTGGGAAAATGAGGCATGTAAAGATCTTTGTCAAATGGGAAAGGACAGATGCTTTCCAGTGTGAATTGTGTAACAGGTTTGTCTTTCCCTTTCAAGAGTTGAGAGAGTTGCTCTTGCATAGTTTGCATTTCTTTTCACAAGCGTGAATTTTTCAGTTTCTTCCTATTTCTCAACAAGTGTTTCTACATCATAATTGGAGGGTAACTTAGCCCCTTGATTGGCTATTTCAAGAATGTATTTTTCTTTCTCCTCCACTAGGAGAAATCCCATCACCCTACATAAATATTTGTTAGCATGAGCTTGTGCAATCTCTTCTTGAATTATTTCTGCTTCTACAACATTAGGGGGGTCTTGAGAATGAGACTTACCCCAAGTTTTAAAGAGTTTAGCTCTGCTAGCCTCACCTGATAGGTTATGATCTACAATCTTGCTAGAATGCAAGGATTTAAGGTGTAAAGACTCGATATGAAAATATTGAGTGTTCTCTGAATTTGGGTCTTCTTGGAACAAAGGATTTTGAACCTAACTAAAATCCATGAGAAATGGCCATTTGATGAATGGTCGACATACCGGGGAAGGAGATCAAGATGATTCCTCACTAGATGTAGCTGGTAATGGTGTAGAAAGCATAGATTCATCTTGATTGATTAAAGGAAATGTTTTTCCACTTTGAGTTGTGACAATCATAGACAAAGTTTGAACAAGGGATGTGAACTAGGACCAAAATTGAAACTGTCTCAAAGTAATTGCACAGAATATGCCAAAAGGTGAAGTATCCTTGGTGCAAATTGTCAGAGATAAGGCTAGAACAACCATGAGATGACTATTGTGACACAAGGCATGATAAAATAGATGAAAGAGACCAAAAAGGACATGAGACGAGACCAGTTTAAGAAAGAATCACGTAATTCTCAATCCAAGAAACCAAGTTTTAGATTGTGTGAAGATGGAGGACAGAAAAATAGGCCCATATTAGAGACCAGATTTGACAGAAGTACACTTGACTGACAAAAATTAGCTTGCTATTTTGAAAAAAAGGCTCCAGATTCGCACGAAGGAATTCTCTTTCACATAAAGATTCTCACCGATGCACATGAAACTTTGTAGTATCGTACGAAGAATGACAGCAGACTGGTGAAGAAAAAAAGATAGAATAATAGTACTATTGTCAAATATCATGTGAAAGTTTATTGTGTATCACGTGAAGATTCTCAGAGAGTGATGTGAAGATTGGGAAATGTCATGTGAAACTATGCAAATTTTGACAAATGAACATTTATAGAATCAGACTATTGAGACCAGTTTGTGTTTCCCAAGATAAAATCATGCTATTTTTTGACAAATAGTTTGATTTATAGATTGTTTTGGACATGTTCAAGATTGACAGTTTGTGTGTTTTGACGATAGTTTCGATTGTTCAAATGATACACACACGCAAAACACATTAAAAAAAATGTTTGTAGTGCCAGAACAAGAACATCACAATCCTAAGATAGCCAAGATAGTATCTGTCGAATCCCCACTTGAACTGAAGTTTAGCTACGCCTACTCTTAGTGGACAACTTAGAAGCTTGGAGGAACATGCTCCTCCTTACATGTGCACTCACTTCTCAGGCACACCAAGTTTTGAACCCCAGAGGAATTGCTTCCCAAAGGGCTGTTGTCTCTACTAAGAGCCGTAAGAGTGTGGGGTGTCTTAGTTGGTCTCTGACCTTCCGCGCCAATAGATAGAGGGTTTTATGAAACTAGAACAATAGTTTGTAGTAAGGACATCCGTTCAGGTGGTTGTGATCAAGTCATTTTCCCAATTAAGGGGGCTCTCCCAATCCTTTCAAAGCAAGGCTTTCACCTTAACGATGTTGAGACATTAACACACCAGTAGGGTAATAGAGGAGATTTTGGTTGCCACAACAATCACACCTATCTATTGTGACATTAATCACAATAGAATTTTTTGTATACCAGTTCGGAAGGGCTTGGCTTTAGCCTGTTACCAGTTGGGCATCCACTCTCACCGGATCTGCTAAAGCTCTCGGGAGGTAGCCACTCTAAAAGAATCATATGAATTTATCTTACACCCAAGATCCATAAAGGAAAGGGGAGAGGATACATTCATGTAGTTCTTAGGATTACAATCTAAAAAACACTTCAATCACGCAATACAGTGAATCATTTTAAGCACCAACTGAAGTGTGTTTTAACTACTAAAAATAGACATAAGAATTTGTGAAAACACGCAAGATCTTTGACAAACGTCCTATAATAAACCCATTAGTAGTTTGTAATTCCTTTCTTCATATCACCATCCTACAATAAACACATTAGAAGTTTATAATGGCTTTTCTTTATCTTAGCGTCCTACAAACCACTGTTAAGCTATTTCAAAAGATAAAATCAAAGAAGCACAGATGTCAGAAAATAGCAGATGGTTAGAAAATTGAGACAAGAAAATATGAAATGAAAGCTCTGGTGTGTAATTTTGTGCGATAATGTATACTAGATCACATGAAGAAGTGCAGAAAGCCATGTGAAGAACTAGAAAGTTCGCGTGAGACGCTCAGAAAGTTTGCGCAAAATTAGAACATAGCAGTATGGAAGTATAGACAAAATGCAAAATTATAAAAAAAGTGAAATGAAATGAGGCCAAAATAGAATATACTTGCCCCACGGTGGGCGCCATAAATGTATGTGGTAAATTTGGCCTTGTCAACTCACCATACACTTCAACATAGTCCTTCTTCACTAGATACACACAAGAATGAATATGAGTTATTCATCTTGCCTGCCTACATGATTCGACTTGTTGCTTTCTATCCAGACGGGGTTTTTGAAATAGCTCTCAAAATGAGAGTCTCACAACCATAGACCAATCTAGGAATGAAGAATTTTTCTCCATGAATGCAATACAATGCAAGATTATTCTAAGAATTGAAAGATGTAAGCTTAGTCTAAGACATGATTTCAATACAATTATTCTAGAAATTGAAACTATTCTATTGCAAAATGAAATTATTCTATATGAGATTATCAAGAAATGTGGCAATAATTCAGTATTCTACCAATGCATGAAAAATGAGTGGGGGCTTGAATGAGAGAATGAGAATTCTTTTATAGACTCAGAGGTTGTTCAGAATGGAAAGTTTCCTCTTTTGAAATAAAACATATAGAAAAGCCAGTTTAGAATAGAAAGCTTTATTTAAAAGAAAACAATAAACTGTTTTCCCTTTGCTTTAACTATTTTCTTTCTTTGATTTAATTCTATTTTATTTGATTTTAATTGTTTTCTTTCTCTTTAAAGTACAATTAAAGAGAAGTTTCCAATTCTGAACAAAAGAAAGATTTTTGAGAGATTATCCAATTAATTAAATAAATATGACCTCATAATTGATTTTTCTTAATTATCTGAATAATTAAATTCAATTATTGAAATGAGGATATTTATTTAATAATTAAATATTATTTAATTCCTTTTTCATGTGTCTTAGCTAAAGAGGGTGAATTTAATTTAATTAAAGTGCTAGGACTTTATTAATTAAATTAATTCGATCATAAGGTTTGTTTAGCCAATAGATATTTAGGAATTAAATATGATTTATGATTAATGTAGATTTATGATTAATGTAGATTTATGATTTTCTACATTTGACACTTAGGTCGAGTAGAGTCAATTAAAACTCAGAATTTCCTAGTACAATAGGACTTTGATGATCTAGAAGAGTAACAAATGCAACAAAATTGGTTAGGGTTGCAAGATGCCAATTTTGGGGTGTTACACTAAACATCTAAGAAGCGTACCATCAAGACTTTGTCGATATAGGTTGTTAGTTATGAGGACATAATGTGATTTTCTCCTAATTAGGGATATTTTCTCATTTCTAGATAGATTGTTAGGGATGGTTTGGTCAGAAAGGTAAGCAATAATATTGGCATACCAAGATTGGTCTGGGGCGTTCAAAGTGTAGATTAGTTGGTATTCAGGGGTATCAAAGGCAGGATAGGATAGTTCTTCCACCAAGAAGTCATAGCAAAATTGATGTTTTTCCAGTTGTAACATGGATGCCAAGGTAGCCATAGCATCTGTAGCTTTGTTCTCTGATCTTGGTATCTGCTAGAAGGTGATGAAGACAAAATACTTCTTTAAGTCATCAACTAGTTGCTTGTAGGGCATCAAATTCTCATATTTCATTTGGTACTCCTCATTGACCTGATTGATAATTAGTTGGGAGTCACTATATACGTGTAATTCTACAATCTTCCACTCCATAGCTAGCTTAAGACCGTTTACCAATGCTTCATATTCTGAAATATTGTTGGTGCATGGAAACATCAATTTGTAAGATTTGAATATCTTGTAACCTTGAGGAGTTATAAATAGGACCCCTGCTCCAGAACCTTGTTGAGTGAATGAACCATCAAATTACATCTTCCATGGATATTCAGTTAGACGCATGATTGTTTCATCAGGGAATTCAATCGTTAAAGGTTCATCATCCTGGAGTGGTGAATCAGCCAATTAATCTGCAAGGACCTATCCTTTGATAGCTCTTTGTTCTAAATATTCAACGTCAAACTCGCTTAGAATCAAGACCCATTTTTCCAAATGTCATGTTTATGTTGTTCTGCTTAGGAGATATTTTAAAGGATCTATCTTAGCAATGAGCTTTATTGTATGTGACAGCATGTAGTGTCTTAATTTTTGTGATGCGAAGATGGCTGCTAAGCATGCTTTCTCAATAATGTTGTAATTGAGCTCATAGGTGACTAGTGCTATACTAATATAGAAGATGGCTCTTTTTTCCTTTGTTTCATCCTCTTGTGCTAGCAATACTCCTAAGGATGTAGCTGTAGCTAAAATGTATAGGAGTAAGGGCTTTCCATGAATAGGCACCATAAGAATAGGAGTAGCCAGGTATCCTTTCAATTCCCTAAAGTTTACTTCACAGTGTTCATCCCATTTGAAGGTAACCCCTTTATGTAGTAATTTAGTAAAGGGTTGTTCCCTATTTGCAAGTTGGGACATGAATCTCTTGATGGACTGGAGTCTCCCTTGTAGTGTCCTCATTTGACTGATGTTGCATGGAGGAACCATCTCTAGAATACCTTTCACCTTTGTAGAATCTACCTCAATTCCCTTTTCTGAAACAATGAATCCTAGGAGCTTCCCTGATTGGACCCCAAAGGCACATTTCTTTGGGTTGAGCCTGAGTTGGAACTATTCCATATGATCCAATATCTTTCTTAAGTCAGTAATGTGAGTACCTCTTTGTTTGGATTTAGCCAATGTATCGTCCACATAGTCCTCCATGTTCTTGTGCATCATGTCATGGAATATAGTTGTCATGGCTCTTTGATACGTTGCACTGGCATTATTTAACCCAAATGCCATGACGTTCTAGCAAAAGGTGCCCCATGTGCATGTAAATGCAATTTTCTCTTGATCCTCTGGGGCAATTTTGATTTGATTATAGCCCGATAATCCATCCATTTATAAATATATTTGGAAGCCTGCTGTGAGGTATATGATCATGTCAATGTTAGGTAGAGGGAAGTCATCTTTCAGACATGCTTTGTTCAAGTCTCTGAAGTCTATACAAATCCTGATAGATTTATCAGTTTTAGACATGGGGACCACACTGGAGATCCATCATGCATAGGCAATGAATTTGATAAATCTGACCTTCAACAACTTCTCTAGCTCTTCTTTTACTAATAATGCAACATGAGGATGCATCTTTCTATGTTTTTGTTTCATGGGCTTAATCCTAGGAGCTATAGATAAGTGGTGCATGATTAGATTAGGATCCAGCCCTGGCATATCGATATAAGACCATGCAAAGTTAATCTTCTTCTCTTTCAGGATTTTCATGAACTGTGTCTTGTCCTCTTCTGATAAATATTGTTCAAGGTGGACTATATGAGGATTTTCAACAGTACCCAAATTTACTAGCTGTGTTGGTTCAATCAGTATTGAAGACCTTTCCCGAAAGTGTTTGGGGAGGATATCAAGAGTCTCATCCTTTGGCACCTCTAAGAGGTTTTCACCATTGGATATGTATTTTCTCTTTACTATTTTGGGATCTAATACTTCCATAGAGTGGTTTGCACTATCAGTCCTCTTTTTCTTTCTATTTTTCAGCTTTCAACTGAGAAACTTGATATCCTCCTGTGACATGTTCTTGCTCCTTGCATTGGTGGAAGAAGGGTAAGGTTCACAAGCATTGAGATAGCAAGCTAGGGTATAGTCATTGGGAAATTCAAAGATAGGAGTAGGATTTGTTTTAGTCCAATCAATTAGGTCTAGAAGTACCAATGATAGGGAGTCAGTCTCTTGGAAGGATAGCATCACATTAGCATCAAGACCATTAACCGGCATGACATGGTCTGTTAAGTTAATTTCTTCAATATTTAGGTCAATAAGAGTGAGATCGTCATTAAAAGGGTCATTCTTAGTTATATTTGAACCAAACTCTAGTGACTTGTCAGTAGAAATCTCATCATCATCTCTCCGTAAAAGGAGGCTTCTTGCTTGTAGCCTATGAAATTATTCTAGACTGATGTAATCACCAGTTTCTTAATCAATGATTGGGGGAAGGAATTCTTCTTCTACTTCAGGATTATCAGTGTTGTTGGGAGTAGTGTTAGACTATTTATGAGGAGCTGAGGGTGCCATAAACATGTGAATTGTATCTATTCCAATATCTTCAGTGGTGACAGATAGCTCATCCCATTCATAGTCATGAGAGTCGGTGACCTCATAATCAGATCTGTTTAAGTATTCAGCAATGGTTATTTGACGTACCCAGTTAGCTACCTATGGATCAAAGTGTGGTAGATCAAGGATCTGTGAAACTGTGACCAATTGCACCTAGTTAGGATGTAAATCCTTTTGTAGGGGTGTCTCTTGAGTAACCGTTTCTATTAATGATATCTCTAGACCAGCTGCTATGGTGTCTCCTACCTCTTGAATGGGAGGTTGTGCTAACAAGGGAGTGTGAAGATCTTGTGGTACCTCAAAGCTAGGTACATAGCATTCTCCTTGGTAGTTGGGATCCTCTATTCCAACATGTAATAATCTTTCATAGGACCACTGCTCTAGTTCATATGTTTCATCACTTGCTTTTGTCTTTGGTATTCCAGAACTCCATGGGTATAGGCTCAATAAGCCCTCATCCTATGTCATTTAGAGGTCCCTTTCCTTTGTATCCTATCTATTTGAGGAAATCATATCCCTTTCCGTACTATTCTGGGGATATTTTCACATGTGTAATCTCAACTTCCACTGGTTCTCCTTTGTAAAGCCAGTCCAAGACGGCCTGTTCTTCTTTGTTATCTAAAGAAGATGTGGATGCCTTTACCATGCCAGTTGCTTTGTGTACTTCTGGCTCCTTGGATGCTATAGTTGTGAATGTCGAGGAAGGTTTTCCATAGGATCTTGGTGACACCAGAATTTATGTAAGTGAGGGAGTAAGGTCCAGCTTGTACTCTCCCATACTTGTTTCTTCAAGTTTTAAGGTTTTGCTAAAAATTTTCATAACCATGTCCTTGGTAGTTTCAGGAGAAATTGCATCCATAGCCTCCTTGTTATGCGGGATCATACTATGTGCATAAATGTTGTCACACTTCTATGAATCATTCCATTCAAGGTTGCTCAAGAATGAGGCCTCAAATATCGATCCATAGCTCTCTAGTCATGGATGTGTAAAAATGTAAAATGAAGGCCCTCAGATTGACCTAGTTGTGTCTATTGCAAATACACCATGAAATGAGAGATTTGAATGCATGAAAATGAAATCTAATCTATATGATTGCAATGCATAAAAGGAAATTAATCTAAATGATAACAATGCATATTACTCTATGAAAGGAAATATGAATGCAAATCTAATCTATGGAAATAAACATGATTCTAATCTATATGAATAGCCATGAATGCAAGAAGGAATGAGACAAGAAGAGAGAAGTTGCAATATCCAAGCTCAAA
>MU223492.1:504196-525670 GCA_018584345.1 Thuja plicata | reverse complement strand
CCTTTTTCAACAAATAAAGTGCTTTAAGTGGGGATTTTTATTTATTTAATTAAAAGAGGGGTTTTCTTTCAACTAAATAAATTAGAAGAATTTTATTTAATTAAATGGGGGAAACTGAATTTAATTAAATAAGAGGAATTTTATTTAATTAAAAGGGAGGTTAAATCTTTTAATTAAATAAGAGGAATTTTATTTAATTAAAAGGGAGATTAAATCTTTTAATTAAATAAAAATGGTCAAACCTTAAGAAATATTGAAATAATTGAATTAATTACAATTTGATTAAGGAAATTGATTTGAATTGAAAATGTTCCAAAGCATTGATTCAGGAAATTGATAAAATGATAAAATGATAAATGGGGCCCAAAGTCTAGGCAACCATTTTAGGGTGCATACACATACTACTAGCTTTGATATTATTACAAGTGTAGTTAACATCTATAGGAATTGTCACTTCCACCCCATTATGTGGGAACTTTATGCACTGGTTGTAAGTAGATGGCACAACTTGCATTTCATGAATCCATGGTCTCCCTAATAGGATATTGTAGGCTAAGGGTAGATCTAGTACCTGACACATGACATTCCTCTCAATTGGGCCGACTCTAATAGGTAGAACAATAAGACCCTTGAATGATCTCTCTTCCTCGTCATAAGCTTTGATAGTTATTTTACTTCTAGAGTTAATTGTCTATTCTTAGAGACCCAGTCTCTTGATTAGATCAAGTGTATAGTTATTCAATCCTGCACCTCCATCTATCAACACATGTCTAACACGTGATCTATGAATAATGACTTCAATATGGAGGGTTTGATTATGTAGGTGGGTCAATGAATTATCATCCTCTTCAGAAAAGGAGAGGTAATGTGGTGTGGAGATGTGATTGACCATCGCTTGGAATTTGTCTATATCAATATCCTTTGGGACGTTAGCAGCATGTAGAGCCTATTCTAAGATTTCCCTATGTACTGTGGATATTTTGAGAAACTCAAAAATGGAAATTTCTATGGAGGTTCGTTGCAATTGGTCAACCAAGTCATATTTTTCTGCAGGAATAGTAACCACATGTTTTGCTTCTAGTTTAGGAATAGTAATGGTAGGAACCTTGGACGTCAATGTTGGTTTTGGGGGTCCTTTGATCGTGACCTGTGCTTGGCTCCACATTATGACATTTGAGTGGAATGAGACACCTTTGATTGTGACCACATTGATTGACTTAGTCTTAATGTCTAGCATATTGATCACATTGTCATTGTTGGAATAGGTGTAGTTTACTTCATTATTCTTCCCTTTAGATGTTTCTCCTTTGTCATAATTAGGAAAGGGTTGGTTGAATGTTGTATGATCCTCATTGGTAGTGTGTTTGTCTACTTTGATCTTACCTCCTTCAATGAGGTCTTGGATGACATGTTTAAGATTAAGGAAATTATTAGTCTTGTGTCCCTTATTTTTATGGAAGACACAATAGGAATTATCATCCCACCACCTAGGTTTGACCATTGGTTCCCATGGTTTGGAATCTTGGATTGTGAGAACTTTGTTATCTAATAGTGTTTTTAAAACAGTCTCGAGAGGTTCTCTCAAAGGAGTGAAAGTTCTTTGAGGTTTTGAAGTCCATGTCTGACCCTTGCTATTATCATTATTTTCTTTGAGTATGGGGGTCATGATCTTGGAATCCTTGCTTGCCTACATGCTATTAGTCAGATTGAAAACCTCAGTTTTAAGATTAATGTTAGAGGCGTTAACTACTCCATCATTAACAACATTCTTGTTTTGCTTCCACCATTTAGGCTTCGAGTTGGAGTTGTTGGTTTTGTTTTCATTTTGAAGGGTGATCTTACCCCTTTTGACCATGACTTCCTCAATACAGAGGGCATTTTTAATCATATTATTGAAGCTAAGTGAGTCTTGCATTTGTAATGTGTAGTTTAATTTGGGCACCAGGTTACTAACAAAGATCTCCATCTTCTCTAATTCAGGAATGGCCCTTGAATATCGTGCAAAGATATTCCTCCATCTCTGTAGGAAGTGTGTAAATGATTCACCAGTTCTCTATTTGGTATTACATAGGTCCATCATAGTCACATCATGTTGGATGTTGTAGGAGTAATGTTGGATGAATCCTTGGATCAACTCCTCAAATGTTTTGACCTTAGGGTTCAATTTTGAGAACCACTCCATGGCATTACCTCCTAGACTTCCTTGAAATAGTTGCATGAGGTATGTAGGTTCATGCATGTATTCTATGCTCAGAGCATAGAATTCCCTCACATGATTGTGTGGGTCAGTTTCTCCTATGTATTTGTCATACTTTGGTCTTTCCACATTGGGAGGAAATAGCACCATAGTGATACTTTTGTCAAAAGGAAATGGACAAATGGTGTCCAAAGAGTATTTTGTTTTGGGTTTCTCTTTCTCTTGTTTGAGGTTTGTAAGGTCTATTTGCATCAATGTGAGCTATTTGGCAAGGATAGATATAGGAGTTGGTACCTCCTTCTCTTTGAGCTTTTCCACATCATAATCCTTAGGTAATTTGACACTTGTGAATGCTAGATGGAGGAAGTATTTCTCTTTACCCTCGTCAATCATTTTCTCCATTTTTTATGGAATCTCTTGCTCTGTTTGAGTTTTTCATATTCTTCTTTAGTGATTTCATTCTCACTGCCAAGCTCAAATAAGGTACGGTCCAACTTGGGTTCTTCTTCCTCATCCGTATCTTTGGGCTTTTTTCCATTGTTATATTCCTCAAAAGCCTCACTCCATCTGTGAGTGTCGCTATCCATTTGTGGAGAGTCTAGATCAAGTAGGGAACTATGAGATGTTTCCCCTTGAAAGTGTGGTGTTTTAGGAGGCACTTTCAATCCTTTAGACATGTACTTGTTGCGTCATGTGTTAACCATGAAGTTGTTTCTCAACTTTGTCAATGTTTCCCAATAGTGCAAGTGAGAGTTTTAAACTGTTCAAGTGGGTGTGTCTAAGTAAGAGTGACTATTTGTTGTTGGTGGACGTAAATGATTCCAGAATTAGAGGGTTAGATTTCCCTGATAGTGAGTTGGGAGCCAAGTTGTTGGTAGAAAGCGGGTAGACCAAACATATTGAACCGATCGTAAAAGACTGACTAAGCATGCAAGGTAGACGTTTTGAAAAAGTTTTGAAACTTCAATAGGGAGACCAAAAAAGACAAAAAGAACCAGCTAAAGAGCCAAAAGGGTTTCCTAATCAACTGATACTTTCTGAGAAACTATTTTCTAAATGCCAACTGTCCTAGATGTGAGCTCCTAGATGCGATCTTCTGATGACACCAGAAACAAGCCTAAACCCTAGATGCGACTATGTGCTGACCAAATGTGAGGCAGTATACCAGATGTGATCCTAAATACCAGATGCGATATAGGACATACGGGATGTGATTTTAAAATTCCTCTTGTTAGTTTTGATCTATTCGAAAAAGTTTGTTTTGGAAGTACGTGAAGTTTGTCTGATTGTAGTTTGATTTTGAAGACCTGTCGATGAGTAAAAAAAACACATGCATTGATCCAGGATTGAATTTTGTTGTTTGTTTTGAAGATGTTATCTTTTTAATGACTTTAAAAACACATCAAATAGATTTGCATTATTAGGAGGGTGAAATAGACACTCATCTTTTTTCTATTCTCTAGGTGGAGGATGAAAATCTTTTCTCGTTGACTTATGTACACATTCAAATGCTAATCAGAATACAACCATCACCAAGCACGTAATGGCTCCAGTCATGATGCTGTATTAGCTGACTCCAAATGCAAGTGAGGGAAGGATATGATGAGTGTCTTGGGGAGATTACTTTTTTCCTTGCACAAAGATTATAACCCTTTTGGGGGTGAATCAAGAATTCTTTCAGTTGAAATTGTTGTATATTATTAGGCAATCCGTTTGAAACCATCCCCCATAGAATTGCACAAGGAAAAATTTAGGGATATAGCCCTATAAGTACCTAAATATATGTAGTCTCACAAGCAAGATTCAAGCGGCTCCACTCTACATATACCCAAACATGTTCAAGAAATGATGTTGAAATTCCATGAACAAAACTAGCTCCGTCTTCTGAGGCTTTAGCCTACGAGGAAACAACTATTTATAGTGAGTTGGAAGGGTTGGCGTAAAACCTATACTCACTTGGGTCATTCCCAGGAGATTTTTTCCTCAACCAGTAGGCCCTCTACTATTAAATATGCGTACAAAGGATTAGTGAGCTTTGGATGTCTGGATTTCTGATTCTTCTAAAGAATAAGAGCATACTCTCCTAATCTAAGTTGTTTTCTCCTAAAACAAAGGCAAGCAAAGAGTTCATTTCCTCAAGCAATGTTGTGCCTAATTTAGATGTTCCTATTTAATGAAAATAGGATGCTTGAAAAATAAAGTTTGCCTTGTTCAATTAACTGCAATATTTAATGAGTTTTCTTGTTCAATTTATGTGTCCCAAAAGAATTTATATGATTGAACTTGTTCAATTAGCCCACAATATTTAATGCTTTATAATTGTTCAACTACTGATCCAAAAGAAATTATACGATGTGATTGCTTGTTCAATTAAATCCAAATTCCTTTCAACCCATAAACTGAGGTGTGAGTTTATGATTTTCCTTAAAAGGAAAAGAGCATAGTCCTCTAGTCAGTTTAGTGATGGATTGGAAAATGTTCCTTATTTTTTTTCAAAGCAAGTAAATAGAGGTCAAGATGGGGGTTGGGCAACCTGAAAAACCACAAGTTAGTATACTTCGTTCAACTTCCAAGAAAATCCTTTGATGCAAACTGCAAGCACTGGTTAAGCTGTGAAAATACCAAAGAAATCAAACACGCAAACGTTAGTGGTTAGGCTATGAATTTCTCAAAAAATTTCCCCAGATGCGATCTAGAAATACAACAAACGACATAGAAACTAGATGTGAATTTCCTTACCAGATGCGATTAAATGCTCCCCAGATGCGATCCTAAACCAAAAATGATCTGGGAAATCCCGGATGCGAGCCTCATTTTGTGCGGTGCAAGGGAATATCCCAGATGCGATCCAGAATGACCAGAAATGACCCTGTAAAAGAATCCTGTTCATGCAAATTAGTGAAAAATTGATTCAAAATGAGGCTAAGTTGGAAATTGAGCCCCATGATGGATGCCAAAAATGTGTGTGTATATTTGTGCACCTGTTGCCTGTGACACAACACTTCAATAAGTCATTTTGTTAGTGAGAAACAAGGGTTAATGAGCATATAAAACCCTAACATCAACCTATTTCTTTCTAACTAGGGTGAGTGTAGCAAATAACATAACAACCATCAGATTATGCTAATACTAGTGACATAAACAACCTAGCATGATAGATTCAAGTTTAAAACAACTTATTTAATTACTTAAGCATGCATATTAGTCTAAAAATGAGCATTATAACCATGTAAGAAAGTAACTATGGAGTGTGCATGAAGCTATGAAGGAATGGGTAGCATAACAATGCTTTGAGATTCCTTCAAAATCTTGGCATAAAAACACTACTATTCAAAAATTGAGGCTTATTATGAGCTCCAAATCCCTTCAATTTATAGAGGAATGGGAGAGAGAGAAGGGAGACAAGGTTCATTAATGGAGCCCCTAAGGTCATTAATAAAGTGTAATAGCCATTAATGCCTTGGGCATTAATGAGGGATGTGCAAGAGGGAATATCCATTAATGAGTCATTAATGAAATTCATTTAAGAGGCCTAGGAGGGAGTAAGGCTCAACTTGGCAAGTTGGTCCTTTAGAAAAGTCATGCTTGAGAAAGTTGACTTTCTCAAGTGGGTTGAGTTGTTAATCATTCCTTAATGAAATGTGACAACATTAGGAGGGGGTTTAGGATATAATTAGAATTAGGATTAGATTACCATGAGGGGAATAGGTTGAGATGGGTTAGAAGCCAGGGTAGAAGTGGTTGAGATAGGTTAGGTTGGGGTTTAGGGGAATATAAATGAAATGAATTAAACTTATTTAATTTATTCAAAAATAGGATATTAATTATTTAAGAATTTTATTGCTTTTTAATAATTAAGGGGACTATAGCCATTTTAATTAAATTAAATAGGCTAGGGGAATGGGCTATTTGCAAGTGGACAATTGATTTAGGGGATTATTTAATTCCTTTATAATTAAATACTATAGCCATGTTTGAATTTGATTTGAATTATATGGCTATAATAGTTAATATAATTTACTAATAAAAATCACCTAGGACATTAAATTTGATTTAAAATAAATTATGCCAAAGTAACGTTGTCATGACATAATTGGGGGTATGATCACACTTAGAGAAAATAGGGTCTATAGTCGGAACAGACCAAATCCAAGTGGTTACAATAGGTACACAAATTCACACAATGCCAAGGTGAGTTTAGAACTATCTCATTGACTATTATTGCTTTTCTTTTTTACGCAAGATCGCACTCATGGTTATCTTGACTTTGAACACCTTGATAATGGTGTACTCTTGCAACATCAACTAGAAACAACATTCAGGTCATCTCACCTTTTGTGCCTTGATTCTTACATTGTCTTCCCACATTTATTTGATGAGACATATTCATATTCTTATGGTTGCAGTGGTACCAGTAAGGATTGTAGCGACTCTGATGTTGCAAAATTCTTGATGATGAAAAATTCCAAAGTTAAAGGTTCAGTGATTACACCTTAGGTTGCATTCATGGTAGTTTTACATTGCATCTACATGGTGTTAAAATCTGCAAAATATTTTTATCATTCTAAGCTATGGGATCTAAAGCTCAAATCAATCAATCTTCCTTTTTCTAGGTGGTCAGTTGTGCATTGATTTACTTGAAAATGAAACCCTGACTAATTTGACTATCTGGATTCCAATTTTAGGATCGAAATCAAAATATGAGATCATTTTACTTGTCATTTTTAATGTTTGAATTTTTCAGTCAACTACAGTTGATCGCTTGCACAATCATTCTTTCTGGATACCAAACTAATAGAAATCTCCCATACTTTCTTCTTGCCAATCCTCCTATCATAAAATTTAGTCAAATATGGTCAGCAAGACCTCCCATCAAGTTCAGATTCTCTCCTAACCGCTTGGGGCCTCTTTTTAATCATATAATCTTATTCTTGCACCATGTTATCAATCAAATTGCTTCCGATCACTGGGGCACCTAGCCATATTTTGATTTTTCTCCCGATGGAGTAGGATCAGGACATCAACATTCCAATGATCACATCCTCAAAAAAAAAACCATCGCGTGAGCATCTCAGCTTCATCGCATCAAATCAAGTTGAGATCATCTTAAAAAAAAGGCAACCTAATCAATGGTCTTATACAATGTTGAATACACTCAAAACAAGATAAGATCATTCTTATACAAGCTGTTCATTAATGAAACCAGATACATTGATCAAATTGGCTTCATAGCTTCAATTCAAGTCAATTTTCTTGCTAATCAAATATCTTATCGGTAATCAATTTCATCACTTTAAATCAAACTGGTTATTTTTTCAAACCAATCAAAAGGATTAAGGGTTTTCGACAAATGTCCAGTTTCATCACTTCAAATCAAATAGAGCATTTTTTCTTATATCTCTTAATTGATCTTCATCCAGTCAAGCTCATAGTCGGTCTTCCTTGACAAGAATAGTTTCATCACTTCAAATCAGACTATTCTCCATCTCATTGCTAACAAGTCTTTGAATTAATGTGCTGATCACACATTGATTCAAAGAGGGGAAAATGTAATGACCTAAAAATGATCATCTAAACCCTAGACCCCAAATATCAATCTTTAATCAAGAACACCTAATCTTGATCATCCTAAGTCCTAAAACCTAAAGGAAATTCATCAATTTCAAGCTGATCTAACCTGAACCCTAGGTCATAATTAATACTTGTACTTGATTAATTAATTGATTCCTAAAAATATATTAAATTAGAAAATAAAGCTTAGGTTATTTATTTAATTGATATTCTAATATATTGATTAATTAAATTACTAAATTGTCATTTAAATCCAAAAAGGAATTAAATTAATTAATTGACTAAAAAATGCATTTAGAATCTTTCAAATGATTAAAAAATACATAATATGTCATCAATTTTAGGTAGCTGATTCTCGAATTGAAAACTATCTTGTTCTATTCAGTTAACTTATTCTTGTCTATTTCTCATTTTAGGAATATTCCCATTAACTGAGAACTGATTTTGGAAGTTTCCAAAATAACTGATCAGTTAGTTCAGTCAATTGACTCTTTCAACTGATCATCTTCTTTGCATGTGGATTGTGCTTCCTCAAATCAAATCATGTCCACTCTTTGGATTTCAATCTCGACCGTTGATTCAAGATATATTTCTATAAAAGAGAACCCCATTTTCTCACAAAAGATCCTAACTTTTATTATCGCTATTCTGCAGTTTATATATTCTAGCATTCTAGCATTCTTAATCATTTAGCATTGTTAATTGTTTTAAGTTATTTACAAGCATTCAAATCTTTACAATTTAGAGCACACACTGTTTCAGGATTAAAATCAATTATTACACTTCAATTTGGTGCTCCAAAACTTATCTAATTAGCTTAGGATTAACTAATAAAAACTTGGATTTGCATATCATCTAGAATAATTTTCATAGGTTTTAAATCCTTCATTTAGAATATGTGTAGTCACTGGACTTTGCAATGACCTGAGAGAAAAGTCTAAACTCCTACCTACTAGAAGGAAATGAGCCTGTTTTGGTTAGTTTAGCTGATTTTATCTCTTGATTTCATATGTTGATGGCTAGCCATAAAAGGATTCATTGAAGTGTGTGTTTTAGCTCAAAGGTACACAAATTCACAGACACAAGGACTACTCGCTATAGATACACCACTATATTATCACAAAGAGGACTCACTATGCTTCCCCACACAACATATAAATACCTTCACTAAACCAACCTACTATGAATCCCTACATTTGAATGTAAATCCAATCTTTCTGTCTACTATGATATTCAACTCATCTTTAGAACAATCACTACAAGCTATTGATCTCTAAGTTTTGTTGTCTATTAGTGTCCCATACTTAGTCATAATCAAGGCACGTTGGACGGTCATCACTGGGACTGAGCAATCCCACTAAGGCAAAGAATGTGCAATAGTTACTACTGAGAAAATCATAGGTTTCTAAGTACTCAATAGATACTGAGAAGAATGATTGCCAAGTTACATAGAAAAGTTAGTGCCGAGCGACAACATATAGTTATGCCGAGCAAAACAATATTGACCATGCACTAATGTTTTCCTATGCCAAGTAAAATAGTTTTTGTATATGTGTTTGTAATGGCACAAAAACCAAGGTAAACCATTTTTTCCAACTTCTATGGAACATTTAATGATCATGCACAAATATTTAATGCATTAATTGCAGGTTAATTTTATGATCATGGATCCCTATGCAAGCCATGTAACCAATCGATATTAGGGATGCCTAAGCGAAAAAAGATGATGAATCTAGATAGTTGATCTTGATCTAGATGATCTATATATGGGATGCTTCAAACCCTAATCCATGTGTGTAAGTGTATGTGTTTGGATGTAGATGTGAAGAGAAGAGATCATAAGTATATGCATTTTTTTCATATATGAAGCATTAACCAGATAGAGTGATCGAGTAGAGCAATGAAGAGAAGAATAGAGATAAATCAGATTGAGAGATCAGTTAAGAGTTGGAAAGAGGAGATCTTTTATCAACATTCATTGTGTAGACGGAAGGATTAGGTATCAATAAATTCTAGCAAGTTAATCAAGGTAAATATCTTAACAGAGTGGTCCTAACAGGCCTTTGTAAATCTATTAACTGGGTGCTTACTTTGTTGAAAGTTTTAAATCCTTTAACAAGGTAGATTGTCTAATTTTGTAAGCTCTTAACAAGGCAAAACCCTCACAGGGTAGATCATCTGAAGCGATCAAATTTTTTTAGCCCTAATAGGATCACTTTATTACTATAGTAGTGAAGATTTTTGGGTGTCATCCCCACCCCAGTTTTAGCTTCAAGGGTTTCTGGGTACCAAAATATTTTTGTTATGTGTTCATGATTAGATGTTACATCTTTATAACATTCATTTTATGTTTATGAATACATGATTGAGTCAATTTGTTTAGAATTGGTAGAATTTTTATAGATCTGATTCACCTCCCTTCTCAGTTACTTATTTCCCATATTAGACTTCCAACAATTGGTATCAGAGCATTGTTTTGTTAAAAGAAGTCTAACCACTTGAGAGTTAAGATCTTGGAAATGGAGGCTTATAAGTTGGGAAAGGTCATTGAGAATTAGAAGATTGATATTCAGCTGGCACTGCAGCATCTTGAGATAGCAAGAGAAGAATTGAGGAAATCCTTAAAATCTAGGAAGGAATTAGAAACTCAGATGAAAGATAATCAATATAAAGAAGAAGCAACTGAAGGTCTATTTGATAATGTAGATTCCAAAGAAAGTAATGTAGAAATTGTAGATCTTTTGGAGAAGAAAAACACACTAAAAGAAGAAGTCAAAAGTTTGAAATTAAAACAAGAAACTCAACCAATAACACTATGTGAGGTGATTGATTAGAAGAAGAAAGTTGAGGAAGACAAGACAATGAAAAAAGAAGAAAAGAGATAGATGGCTACCAAACTTGATGAAAGGACTAGTAATGTGTATAAGCTCACAAAAAATCAGTTGGACATGGTCAACCAACTATTATTTGCAAATAGAGAGATAAACAGAAAATAAATTGAAATAACATATTTGGGTTTTGAGAAAAACCAACTGAAAAATGAGTTGAGATTTGAAAGAGAACTCATTGAGAGGATAAAAAAACCAAATGAAGCATTGAGATACTTTGAGGAAATTATGAGATCACCAAGAAGGAATAGTGACACTTCTGGACTTGGACATACCAAGCACCAGTCTTCCACTGAAGAAGGATAATCATCAAAGAGTGGAGAACTGAGAAATGAAAAGCCGAAGAATAGAAAGCCTACATGATATCACTGTGGGAAACATGGTCATACAACAAACATATGCTGAAGTAAGAATAGTAATTCCAATCCTAAACCCAAAGTTGATGGATATTTTTTTATTTTTAAGAAGCATGGACATCAAGAAAATGAATGCAGGTCAAAGACTAGCAATACACCTACTTCACCTAGATTCCAAGGACATTGCTACAATTGTCAGAAATTTAGTCATAGAACCCAAGGTTGCAGATCCAGTGAAAAATCCATATGGACATCCTAGAAACAAGGTAATACACTGAGGAAAGCTAACACATTCAATTAGGATTATAATACAAGGCATAGTTGTCATTATTGCATTAAATATTGTTAGAATAACTGAGGGGGTGGGGGGGGTGAATTAGTTAGACTCAACGCCCTCACAAAATTATCCTACAATCCAAAATTCCTCCAAATTTATAAAAAAAAAAATTCAATCATATAAAACTCAGCTCGGTGAAAATGTATTCTGTAAACTTAAACTTTCATCAATGGTGTTTACTGAATATCAATAAATTAATACTGTGATTACCGATCTAGGTCAATAAAATAAAGTGTAAAGTAAAATAACAATCCACAACATTCATACACAATGACACATATATTTTTAATGTGGAAATCCTGCTAAGGAAAAAGCCACCTGGGACCGATAACCCAAAATATTTTCACTCTTGTGAAGTGAGCTCAGTGAAGAGCCAACTCTGTTAAAGGTTACAATGCACATTGCTAAATGTGACCTTGTTAAAGGATTTAAAACTAGTAGTTCTCTCTTGACCAGGAATTCACTATGGGGTCAATAAGAAAACAATCAAAATTCTCTGAATGTCATAATAAGGATTCACTATCCCACTCGGTTAAGAAATTTATCTATAACAATGGTTAAACTGATATAGTAATGATCTGATTCAAATACAACTCTAATTTATAGATATTCAGATCTATTCTAAGTACATAATACCTATGATCATTTTTTTCACTTCATTTCATCTCATTATTCATACCTATTTTTCTCGGTAATCCTCTTTCCTCTATTTGCTCGGTGATGTTTGCAGAAATGCTCAGTTCTGTCTTTAACCTCTTTGATCAGTCATGCATAAATTTGCATGTATGATTGCATCATGGCATCATCATTCAAAATGAATATCTTTTATCTTATATAGACATCATGTATCTTTTAATTTTCATCCTTCAGATCTTGCCATTTTCCTACTTGATCCTTCCTCAGCAGTTGTGTTAAAAACACATTTCAATCTCCATCGTCTGATCTTACTTGAATTTTAATAACCGTTCGATCAAATAAAAAACTATATATTTTACCTCAAAATAATCAATTGTGAGATCAGCATACATGTTGGCCTCAATTAGAATTAATTTCTTGGTCTATAGTTATGTCAGCAATCCCTTGCTCGGTTAACATTGTTGCTCGATATACACTGTGTTTTACTCAGTTTACTCTGTCTCTTGGTGTATACAAAACTCTTCTTTTTAATGACCACATAAATATTGTTTGTTCCAAATATTCAATACATAACAAATGTTTTCCACCATAATCATACTCAAATAAGTTGACATCAATGACAATACATTAACCGATAATGTTTATCATCACTTCTGCAACTCGGTTGAATATCAACAAATGATTTCAAAAATATAATCAGTTGTAGTTCATCAATGGTCATGTTGTAGAGAATTGTTTAAGTATACTTTTTAGAGGTAAATCCAAGATTTGGATGAATGGAAGTATGGTTTGCTATAGTTGTTACAAGATCGGTCATACAAAGAGAGATTGCAAGACTAGAGCCCTGACACGTACTGTTGAGAACATAAGGAATCAAATGAATCTAACATGGAGAAAGAAAGAAGAAGTGATTAGAAATGGTTCTAGTGAAACCAAGATCACCCAATCCAATGGATCAGGTGATCACACTACTTCCAATTAAGTAGAAAGGTATGTAAGGTACTATTTTCTCAAATGATATATTTTACACCAGTTCCTAACATAAGAGGTATTAAAGTCTATATCTACATAAGTTAAGATGCATTAGTATAGATATGAGGCAAGAACCAAGCAAAAGAATTGTAATGAATATTTGATTTCAAGAATCAGTATCAACATATGCTGAGCTTCCATACTAACTGAGCTGATATGTAAACTGAGTGTCATTAGTGACCAAGTCACTGTTCTGATCAAGTTTTGTGTGATAACCGAGGACTGGGGACAACTGTTATCCACCTACCACTACACGAAGCATTCATTGAAGACCTAATATGACCATTTGAGGGTATATAATAAATTTATGCATTCATTCTTCATTTCATACAATGATTATAGTTTGCAAGCACTTCAAAAGGTGATTCAAGAGGAATTTGAGTAGAGTTTGAAAAGATTTCACCTGTGTAGCATTGACAAGTGTTGAGAAGGTTAAAGATCCATTATTGCCGAGTTACCCAGAATCTGCCTCAAAAACCGTAACTTGTAGAAATGGAATCCAATCCATCCATTGGTGTGAAAAGAAAAAACAAGGCAATGATGAATGTTCAGTTGGTTAGGAGCGATGCGTGTGCACTGCCAAATTTCTGAGCCATTCCTGAAACCGTGATGAAGGAAGATCTTATAGGAGCCCTGTGATCGATTCCACCTAAGGTACTCATGATCCATGATGTGTGAGCATGTTATATGTGAAAATTTGGAGAAGTTGGATACTTTTAATTGAGGGAAGCTTATGATAAATTATGTAAAAATAGAGTTTTAAAGGTTGATCTGTTGGAATTAATAGGAAGTGTGTACTGAGAGGGGAGGGGTGAATCAGTACCTCTAAAACTTTTGTATCCTTTAATCAATTAACCTTTGTGTAATCAATTGTATATCCATTCATCTGATCTATACTATCTTGATGTGAGTTATATCAATTCATAAACTTAACATACATGTGAACATTCATGAAAGTAATTGACACATAACACAAGATATGATATCGTAGAAAAATCATGTTAGGAAGTAAAAAATGTGGTGGGGATGGCACCCACAAAAATCTTCACTATTTGCAGATTGGAAGGGGCCAGTTAAGGCTTACAATTTGATCACTTCTGATGATCTACCCGGTTAAGAGTATCTGTGGAGACTTGTTAAATTCTACTCGGTTAAGAGCTTTAGAAACACTATTGAGTCTGCACTCGGTTAAGAGATTTATAGTTGTACTGTTAAATCCACCTTCCTTGAAAGGATTTTTACACTTTTCTCCACTTGTTAGAATGTTATCAAATTACAATTTTACCTAGTAAATGAAATCTTCTATTGCTGATACAGATCCATTTAGTATTACATGAATAAGATTATCACCTAATATGATTGACTAATACCTCTGATTCTCGGTAGCCTCTGTTCTTGGTTCTGATAACCAAATTCACCTTTTTCTATTCTGGTTCTTGAAACTTTCAATCTGATCCATAGATGTGCTCGTAGGATTCATTCATTCTCTCTTCTATATTCACACATGTATAATGAATGATTGCATCATCTATTTATAAGATGGATTGACATCATTAAGTTTCACAAAAAATAATGTTAACTCTAAGATCAGGTTTACAACTTTTACCTTGATCTCCTAGTCTATGTGTTTTTAAATTACTTAAACTGATTAAAGCACTTATATTCATGTTTCTTGTCCCTAAAGAAATGGTTTTTAAAAAAAATCAAGATTCTATAAATAGAATAAGACTATTTTATCTAACGTGGAAGTCAGATCCACTTTTTGTGGGCTGCAACTGACTTTCAGTTTTTGACGGTCAGTTATGCTCTAAAATTAGTTGACTATCTCTCGGGTTTGTTCTCTCGGTTTTCTCTTTAACTATCTCTCAGTTTGCACTATAACCTACATTTTGGGTTCCTCTGTTGGGTTCCTCTTTATCCTTCTGACTTTGCATTTTTGGTGTACACACAAAGTTGCGTCGTCAGTTCTCTCTGTACTTAGCCATTTTCGGTTATCTCTTTATATATGATTTTCGGTTTTCTCTTTGTCCTATCTTTCACTGTATGCTTACCAAAAGTGTTGTTTGCATACTAATGGAAAATTAATGTCATCAATCTCCCCCTTTGACATTAGTATCAAAAAATGATATATGAAAAATACTAACAAAATGTTAAGTATGTACAACATATATAGTCCTTAGTCATTTCATGACCTCCCCTATGTATATGTCGGTATATCATTAGTTTTGGTAGTACTGAATATTTTCCTTCTCATCTATACATATCATATCTTTCCCTCTATAAAATACATATACAAATCATTTTCCCATATGAATACATATTATTTTCCCACATGAATACATATCATTTTCATCTGAATACATATCATTTTGCCCTCTTTTTCGATATTAAGGGAAAAGTTCTATACCTTATAGCTTATCAAAGATGTGAGAGTGTGAAGATTTCATGTCTTCCATAATTTTCTCCCATTGTTCCTTTAAGTTCTCGAGAGCCATGTGCTCGAGTGTGATCTTGGAATGCATATCGTAGATGTTGTCTGCTACAAACATCTCAGGGGTTGCAATCAATTGCCTTACTAAAATGACGTGCTATTGAAGCAGTGTTAGATTCAGTAGAAGTTGAGCTTGGAGCTTGATGAATTCTTCCCTGAAGTGTGTCTCTACTTCCCATAGTTCTTGCCTTAACCTTTTTACATCAATGATTTTCTCATAATGCAACTTAATTGCATTATCTCTATCGGTAAAGATTTTAGCACTATTAGGTAGATATGTATCTAACTTTGCTATGTTTTCACTATTCTCTTTAGTGAAATTTTCTAGTGTGCTCAGTTGTTGAATCAAGGAAATAAATTCATTTATAATTGGATATAATTCACTAATGAATTCTAAAGGCTTTACCTTGTTGACTGCCACTTCTTGGTTGATGTTCTCAATAAGTTTCTGCTGGTATTTCTTCTTTGCTCTCTCTTCTAAGTGGGTATTTGATCAAGAATTGGATTATTCTGATCAATATCAACATCAGGTACAATTTGGTGTAATACGTCCCTTGTTGTTTCCAGTACCATGGAGTCTTGGTGTTGTTTCCTCAGCTTCTCTTGTAATGCCTTCCTTTAGCATATTTCACCGTATTCTTTTAATGCTTCATAATCAAGTATAGCTAGGTCACATTTAGGTATTTCAATGATTTCATCTAAAGTGACTTCCAACTTATTCTTCTTATATTTCTTCTTCTTCTTTTGTGTTGCACTTGAATTCAGTACCATTGCCAGTTTTTCAGATTTTTCTGTTGTGCTTGATGAAGTTACTTGTTGTGCTTGTTTTTGCTGCTTTGATTTGGTTTCATCTTGTCAGTTTTTTGTAGATGTCTCCACCTTAACCTTTACATTATCTGTAGAAACCTTTTTGGTATCCTCAGGAGTGCCATATTTGGGTTTATCTCCTTCATTGGTGTCCTTATGCACTTCATCTGTCTTTGTCTATGCATCCTTCTCTATTGTGTCTCCATCTGCTTGCTTTGTATCTCCTCCTATAAACTTGTCAGTATCGGTTACTGTGTGAGTGTCTCCGATGTCCTTCTAATCATTGGTGTTGTCTTTATTTTCCTCTTCTCCTGCATCCCCGGGAGTATCTTTTTCAGGTGACTTGTATTTTAATTGTAGATTATTGATTTCTTGTATCAATATTGCCATGTTTCCTAGTATGTTCACCTACGTAGTATCAATTCCAGTGTCCTGTTCATCGATTGTGTCCTTGGTAACATTGACATCTTCATCTTTGTTTACTTCTTCTGCTAGATCATCGGTAATATCAATGATTGTGTTATCCACAATGTTGTCCTTTGTGGTGTCAGGCCATGTTTCATCTGCAATATCTATATTGTTGTTGACAATTGTGTCTTGTTCTTCCTTGTCTAACTCAACTTATGTATCCTCTTCTGTATCTTTGATTAATATATGTTCCTGAGTTTCCTTATCACCATCTTTCTGTTGTAGGTCTTTCTCAGGGCTATCTTCCTCAATAGGTCTATTTAGAATTTTACACCATCTCTTGTGGCTTTCTTGTTCAATCTCTATAAGCCTCCCTTCAAGAAATTTGTAGGCTCTTAACTTTGGTGAGAATTCATTTTTATGGTTCTCCATTATTTCATCAATTTCTTCCTTCTTGGATTCAAAAGGCATGAGAGTAACAAGTACTCTTTCTCTTATTTCCTTCTCATTCTTCAAGGCAAATGTCCATCTAGATTATAGTCTGTCCAAGAGTTCTCTTGGTACATTATTACCTTCAAACTGAATCGGTACATATTTGAACTTATACATCTTTTCTATGATGGAATCTTCAACCTTGTTCTGATCTTTTTGATCTAGTTTCAACCATCTTCTAATCTTAGAATGTGTAATAGATCTTGAATTTGCAATAGATTTGCATACCTCATCAATGCTTTCTGGAGCTTTAATTTTTTTTGCCTCTACACCTTCATCTTTCTTGGTGTCTTCAATGTCTTAACTTGTACTAATGAGCTTCCTTATTATTTTTTTTGGCCCTCTTTTCGGTGTGGGCGCTTTCCTCTTGTATGTTCTGACTTTTCCTTTTTTCAAAGGTGAAGGACTTGAATCCTTAGATGTTTGGCTTCTTGTTCTAGAAGTAGCTGTGGTCCATGGATTCTTAGTTGGTGGAGGAGGTGGTGAATTTGACTCTATGGCATCGTAGTCATTCTTTTCTTCAGCTTCACCAATAGGTAGTTGTCCTTCAATTTCTTCCTCCTTTTCATCTTCTTCCTCCTGTTCAGTTTCTTCCTCTATTTCCAACACTATTTTCTTGAGGCTCTTGACCGTTTTGTCCTTTTTCCTGACAATTTTCTTTACAACTAGGCCAGATTTGATTCTTGATTTGGCCTCCTCATAAGTTCCAAACTTAGGTTGTTTCTTATCTAATGGTTCATTTAACAAGGCATAAATTTATTTAGATTCTTGATCAATATTTATCTCATATTCTAATGGTTGAAGCCATGTTGTCCTCAGCACAACATGTTTGATATAAGTGTGGTCTGTATCAACCATGAAACATAATTCATCTTTGAATTTCTCAATGAGTTTCTCAGGGATCCTTACGCTCTTCTACATTTGGTCTTTGAATACATTAAATTATTCATCCATGACTATTTCAAAAACCATCTCCTAGTGAGGCTATGTGTTCACTTCTCTGCATGGTGACAGGTTTTGTGCTATCTTATTTTACATCTCCTACCGATGGGAATGTTTCTTGAAAGTAGAAGAAAATGCACATAATAGGTGATCCAAACTCACATGTGTTTGACTTTTCATTCCTTATAGTCTTTAAATTCTCTTCTAACTAGTTCAGTAGAAGTTCACATAAATCTACCTGAGTTCCCTTTTTCACAATCTTGTAATTTGTTTCTACTGCACTGGATGCTATGTTGTTCATATTGCTGGCTTGAAAGAATTTCTAGCCTAGAACACATGCTTTGAATTTCATCTCATCATCAGTAATGGTGGATACCTTTAATCCTCTACCGTCCCATTTGGCTCCTGTGATTTTTTTAGTCTCGGCCTTGGGTGGGTGCTTTAGTGATTTTACCTTCTCAGTTATAGGGTAACTAGTGACTACGTGGATAACATCTCGGGTTATCATCTTTGGTTCATCTAGCCATAGTTTGTGATTGTGCATTCAGCTCAATACTAGCCGAATCCACTCAGTTTTGAAGACCTTTGGGAATAACAGGGAATTAGTGAGCCCTTTCACTTCTATATGTTTATGCTCATCTTTTAACATTCCTTCTTTTTTGCATAGCTTCTTATAAGCTTGTTCTACCTCTTAATCACCTATTTCTACAATCTTGTAATGTATGAATGCTCGCACGTCTTCGACAAGAAAAACCCTAGCTGGTATTCGCAAGAATGCTCCAGCATCGTCAGGTTGTGAAGAAACCTCATGGTGAATCTTGTAATGTGGTTCTTCACATGTTGAATTCTTGATGAGCTTAAACTCATCCTTCTTAGTGTTCTTCAATTTCACAGTACAGCTTGAAGTCGTGGCCATTTTTTTGATTTAGGGTTTTTTGTGAAATACTCAAAACAGAGTTGTCAGTTGTCATAGAACTTAATGTATACACCAATAGTGATTTTTGATCTACTTTGGAGTGCTGGTGGTTGAGTTGATGTCGCTCTGTGATCCTGTTGTTGTTTGCACAAAAATTGCTCTCATCGCTCTTCTTTGGTCGTGGTAAACAATGAGTCTATTTTGTCACACTTTTATAGTTGTTTGCCCTAAAAAGAAAGTCATTAATGCTTACCAACTCCTCAGTGTGTGAAGACAAATTTCATTGGTTAATACATTAACTTCTTTCTTCGGTGATAGCATTACATTTCGGGGCGGTTGTTCAACTCTTTGCTTTTATCGACGGGTTTCGGTGTTGCAAAAAACATGTTCACTTTTATTAGTTACCGACGAGGATCAGTTTACACTAGCAACTTTGCTTTCTTATGTTAACCGACACTTCTCAATAAGTGTAGGCAGTCTCAGCTTTGAGTGTATACCAACGGATTTCAGTATGTATGCATGATAGCATAGTTATCACAAATTTTAACAAGTAATACCATGATGCATCTTTACTTATGCTAATTTGGCATTTTATCAACATATTATGGAACTGATGTAAAACAATAACTTGGGGTAGTGCAGTTCCATACTTACTTGTTTTGCTTAGGTGGGGGTGATGATGTCACTGGATCCATTGGATGGAGTGTCACTATTTGCATTACTCGGTCCAGCTTCATCATTGTTTATAACTCTTTTCCACATTTTGTCTCTTGGTATCCGGATGTCTTCAACGGTATTTCCATTGGGATATGTGTTGGTTTCTATCATTCAGCATCCATAGTCTTTCTTGATATGACCAAATTTATGATAGTGTAAGCATTCCATTCCAGGGTTATTCCAGCCTCTAGACTTTCCTGTCCATTGTCTCATACAGTTTGCAGCAATGTGACCAAATCTTCCACATGATGTACAATTTGTCCAAGTGTTGTAATCCCATACATACTGGTTACCAAATCTTTTTGGTTGATAGGGAGTTTCTTGACCTTTTGGCTTCCATGCTTTCCTTTTATATTTCCAGTATTCAAGAGTTGTGTTCCCATTCATTTTGCAAGTAGGATAGTATTTGTCCACGTAGGTTTCCTTCTTTGGTTGTTTCATCTCAGAATTACATTTGTATGCTTTGTTTCCTTTCTTTTTACATTTATAACAAAATTCTATGAATAAAGATGTAGATTTAGGAATAACTTTCATTTTGCCTCTGCAAAGATTTGATGTATGGCCTTGCTTTCCACAGTGATTGAATGTCAGCATTCACGGTCTTGGATTTTTATAGACATTCTTTGGATCAGTTTGATTTGATGATTCTCCATTCTTGGTAAAACCTAGACTAGTGTTGTTGTTGACTCTTCATTCTCCTTCAAGAAAATCAACCATTCTTTTATTGCTTTCTTCATCTTTCTTAATAATTTCATTATGCTACTGCTGAATTATTATTTCATGTTTCAACTTTTCATTCTCATCCCTTAGCTCACTGATAGCTTCTATTATTTCAATGAGTTCAACATTTATTCTATTTGCCTCTTAACTCATAAGAATAATCTGATTTTTAATCTCATGGTGATGCTCTGTAAGTTTTTGTATTTTAGACTCTTTCTCTTGTAGCTTTTCTATAATCTTTCTTCTATCATCAATAGCTAGTGTTCTTTCTTGTTCAACTTGTCTAGCATTGTTCATGACATCAATCATCCTTACCATATATGTCTCTTGACCGATTTGTAGATATTTAACTTGTCAAGATAGATGTTGACTGATTTCAGTTAGGCTTGTGATTCTTTCTTCTGATGTATTTGATGTTTTTCTTGTAGATGATCCTGAAGACTCAAAGAAATCTAGTCTCTTGCTCATGATAATTTGTCTCATTACAGTGAGATACCATAGTGTTTCTTTCATCTAATAGGTGTCTCATATTTATTCTATCTTCTTTATACTTCTTATAGAACATCTGAATTTCTAGCTTCTTATTTTCAATATTCTTATCAAGTCTGTACTTCTCCATTGTATGATCTTTTCTCTTAAGCCTTTAATCTTTTCCAAAGAAGAGACCCAACTCTGATACCAATTGTTGGAATTAATGGGAAGTGTGTATTGAGAGGGGAGGGGTGAATTAGTATCTCTAAAATTTTTGCATTCTTTAATCAATTAACCTTTGTGTAATCAATTGTATGTCCATTCATCTGACCTATACTATCTTGATGTGAGTTATATCAATTCATAAACTTAACATACATGTGAACATTCATAGAAACATTCATGAAAGTAATTGACACATAACACTGTTAGTAATAACTAAGAGAGGGGGGGGGGGGGGAATCAGTGGCCTCAAAAAAATTATCCTTTTTAA
>MU223492.1:440389-479548 GCA_018584345.1 Thuja plicata | reverse complement strand
CAGGATCCGCCACCTTTTCGATCATCATTATTCAATCTCAAACCAAAGATCTCCCACCCGTGCAAGTGATTGCCTCATTTTCTGTGCACTGGTCTGTCCAATGGAATCATGCCACGTCATGCGGCGCATCTTGTCAGGACATCATATCATTATTGATCATGCCGACAGTCCGTTTGAACTACTTTGAACTACTTTGAACCGGAGTTCGAAGAGGTTCAAAGAGGTTCAACCTCTCTCAAGAGGAAAATGCCGCACACTTTCCTGCATAACACATTGTTAGTAATAAAGGACTTAGGCCACTTTTGAACTCCTTTGAACTACTTCGAACCGGAGTTCGAAGAGGTTCGAAGTGATTCAAATGACTCGAAAGGATATGTTATCGGTTTTAAAATGGACCAAACTGATACAACGACGCTGAAAGTTTGGATTTGACAAACTCAAATGTGCGAAGGCTCGTGAGAAGACCAACAAGGTGGAAAAATGAAGAGAGTGAAGCTTTGACTAATGAAGACATGAGAACTTGAAAAGTTCAAAATAAGGCGACTCTTACTCACCCAACAGAGAAGAAGAAGAAGAAGAAGAACAGGATGCACTAGTACAGATCACAAAGGTCAAGGAGAGGACCAATCTAGTGACTTTGAGGAAAGTGATGATGTGGAGGTGGAAAAAAAGGGAAAGAAAGTGATGGTTACCGAGAAAACCAAGAAGAGGATTTCACAATAGAAATATACTCCTCTTGTCACACCTCAACTGAGAACTAGGGCATCAATAGTTACTATATCAACTGAGCCACCAAATAATAAGTTGGTAAAGGATGTTGAAGGCGTAATCTCAGGGAAGAGAAAACAAGTTCAAACTAAATTTAAGCCGAGCCACCCTAAGAGGAAGCCATGGAGAAAATATGTTGTGGGTAAAGATGAATAAGATGAAGAATTGACAAAAACTAAGGACATCAGAAAGTTCAAAGTTGCAACACATAGACATCCTTCTAATTTTGATGAAATTTTTCACAACATCAAGAATTCAATAGGTTTTTCAGGTTTCAAGTTTATTAAGTTTGAGAAATTAAGCAAAGTTGATAAGGGAAAGATAGAAGAAGAAATGATGGATATGTTAGTATCATATAAGATGACACCTTTGGAGATTGGGAACCTAGTCCCTGATAAACTAGCAAAAAAAATTGATGAGAGATGAAACAATGCCATGATGACTAAAAGGAAGATCTGAGAAGGAACATTAGATCAAATTATTCTTGAGTTAACAAACATGCAGAAATATAAATTTATGGATCAATATAGGAATATATTCATTCCTAAATTGAGAGCCTATTCTATACTAAAGAATGATGTAGAAGGTGTTGTGCATCAAACCAAAAGGATATGGAAGATTATCTTTGGATTAATAGTTGACGAGAATAAAGATGAAGGCACATCTAAACAAATTGAGCTTGAAAACAAATAAGATATTGATGAGCCAGATAATGTTGAGGATAAGACACATGATGATATTGAAGATGAAATGATTGAAATTTTTGAGGATGAGTTGAAGGAAGATGTTGAAGACAAGATAAAGTATAAGGTTGAGGAAGAAAAAATTGAGGACTTAATAGTTGATGAGGTAACACAAGGTTTGAATGCTAAGGAAAAGGGTAAAGAGGCACTCATAATTCTATATTCACCTACGGAGGCAAACCTTAAAGAAAATCTAGAGGGAGATAAATGCAAAGAAGATCAAGCACATAAGTCTGCATTAGATATCTTCAATCACATGAAGAAATCACAGAGGTGACTAAGACTCTTGAGATCGAGGAGAAACGAGAACCTAAGGAGGAAGAGGCCATTCAAGAATTGGTACAATTACCTCATGTTAATCCTCTAGTATTTACTAAAGTTAAGAGTACTGATACATCTACCAAGTAGATACTTAATACTTAGAAGGAGATAGTATCAATCAGTGGTAATACTAGTATTTTGAGAGTGGAACACATACAAAGTAGTAGCTCACCAGAGTCAATGAAAAAGAAATCACATAAGAAGAAAAATGAGAAGAGCTCTGAAGTAAGACTTGAAGAAGTTATAGTCATTCCAAAATAGGATACTGATAAATTATCTTATGATAAGATGCTAATCTTGCAGGATCTATTGAACATGAAGAGGAAGCAAGAAGAATTCAAATGGGAACATCAATAGAAGTAGGTACTACATGAAATAAAAGATTTTTTTTTGATGAATTTGAGTTTCATGACCTAAATGAGAAGGAACCTGTCTTGGAACAACTAGTTCATTTTGTTCAGAAGGTGAATATTGATGACATAGATGCAAATGAGAAAATCTTGCAATGATCTGAGAGAAATTTTGAGACCAAGGTACTTGAGAAAGTTGCAGCAAAGCTTACTGAGAAGCAGGTTGCACTTTCTAATCTGGTAAGAAACTTAGAAGAAGTGATAGAGAATGTTATCTCTTTGTACAAACAAATATGTGATACAAAATTATTTACAAAGGAAAATCAACAAATTATTTTGAAGCTACAAGTAGATTTGAAGTCAACATGACAGTCACTAAGCATGAATGCAAGTTCAAGCTCTTTTCATTTTAGCAGGTTGACAAATGCCCAAGGGAGACTAGCTGAGCTCCTGGCTAATGATTTTAGAATAAGGGAAAAAATTATTTCTATTTTGACCATGTTGATACCTCACTTGGGGGTTATGCAAAAAGAGGTGAAAGAAGCAAAGGAACTAGCACAGAAAGATCCACCTCTGAACATTGAAAAAAGTTTGATTGATCTAGCTATCGTACTAGAAATAAAATTTCAAGTTTTGGAATCTATAAGAATAAGTTTGGATAATGAATTAGCAATGATATTACAGATTCATAAGCTATTTTTGGATAAGTATGGTTTGAACCCAACTACCATAATAAATAAGAGTGAAAAAAAAATGGGGAAATGTCATGAGATCCAATCAGAGGGGAAATAAAGGAGAAATAAGTTGTAAGGTATAATATTTTTTTATGAACATATGTTGTATATGTAGTAAAGTCTTTACTAAGTCTAAGTCATAATCCTAGGGGGAGCTCTAAATTCTAAGTCTATTTGGTACTATTTTTATAAAGGAATGAAAAGTCATGACAAAGTGTTTCTTCTACTAATGGAAAAGGGGGAGATTGTTGATCTCTTAGGTTTGTTTTCTATTAGTGTCCCACACTTAGCCATAATCAAGGCAAGTTGGTTGGTCATAACTATGACTGAGCCATCCCAATAAGGCCGAGACCAAGCAATATTTACTACCAAGCAAGTCAGAGGTTTTCAAGTACTCAATCGATGCTAAGAAGAATGATTGCCAAGTTACATAGAAGAGTTAGTGCTGAGCCACAACATAGAGTTATGCCGAGCGAAACAATATTGATCGTGCACTAGTCTTTTCCTATGCTGAGTAAAATAGTTTTTGTATATGTTTTTGGAATGGCACAAAAACCAAGGTTAACCATTTTGGCTGACTTTTATGGAGCATTTATTGATCATGCATAGAGATTTAATGCATTAATTGTAGGTTAATTTTATGATCATTGATCCCTATGAAAGGCATGCAACCAATCAATATAAGGGATGCCTAAGAGGAAAAAGGTAATGAATCTAGATAGTTTATCTTGATTTGGATGATCTATATATGGAATAATTCAAACCCTAATCTATATGTGTAAGTGTATGTGTTTGGATGCGGATGTGAAGAGGAGGGCTCAGAAGTATATACATGTTTTACATATATGAAGCATTGAATAGACAGAGTGACTGAACAGATAAGTGAAGAGAAGAACCGAGACAAATCAGATTGAGAGATCAGTTAAGAGTTGGAAAGAGGAGATCTATTATTGACATTTGTAGTGCAGACCAAAGGACCAGGTACTGATACATTCTAGCAAGTGAATCAAGGTAAATCTCTTAAGACAGTGGTCCTAATAGGCCTTTGTAAATATCTTAACCAAGTGCTTACTTTGTTGTAATTTTTAAATCCTTTAATAAGGTAGATTGTATAAGTCTGTAAGCTCTTAACAAGGTAGACCCCTCATAGGGTAGATCATCAAAAGTGATCAAAACTTTGTAGCCCTAATAGACACACTTTATTACTGCACTAGTGAATATTTATGGGTGTCATCCCCACCCCAATTTTATCTTCAAGGGTTTCTAGGTTACCAGAATATTTGTCTTATGTGTTCATGATTAGATGTTAAATATTTATAGTATTTTAGTTTATGTTTATGAATACATGGTTGAATCAGTTGGTTTAGAATTGGTAGAAGTGTTATAGATCTAATTCACCCCCCTCTCAGTTACTGCTTTCCCATATTAGACTTAAAACAAAAAAAAACCTTATGAAAAGGGTCCTTTTCCCCCTAACCACTTTAGACACCTTGGGGACACCCCATTCTACCATTCTAGACCCCTTTCTCCTTCACAAAACTTCTTTAGTATATTCACGAGGGAAAATAAACCTAAATTTCTCTATCACTTCCCTTGAAAACTGTAGTCACTCCCTTGGACCAAACACGTGCCAACTCCCTACATGGTCCCCTGCAAATTTATGGATAGTTAGAACATAAATTCCACCTCATCACTGCCTAAATGAGTGGCTTATTCAACGTGAAAACTAAAGGAAATTATATTTTAACACTGTATACACGTTTGGATTTGACTGTGACAAAGAAAGAATACAAAAATATAGAAAACCAACTTTATTACTTTGAAATGCTACCATACATCAAATCCTCTTCTATTGCTTAAGCTATTACATTATAGATAGACCTTTGTCAATCCCTTATAACCGATAAGAAACTTTGGAACTTCTCCAAAATGACTGTAACTCTCTAAAAATCAAATTTTATGCCTTATCAGTGCTGACAAGTTACTTAACCAACCATTTTACGTTACACAGTGTATTTGACAGTTTCAAAAATATTCAACTACTTTAGACCTATCAACCACCTATTTGCAACATTTGGTGCAACTCTTAACTGATAGTCATCAGTGTTTGAGAGCTGACCTCCTTGTGCTGATAAGTTTTTCTTCTTGCTGATAGTTATTAGCTTGCTAGAAATTCATATAGGACTTAACCAAAACCCTAATTCTACCCCTTAAATCCTTACATTATCCTTTTAGGCCTTATTTTTCTCATATGGAAATATTATGTCATGCTTTCACTTTTAGTGCATCCTATTAAATGTTGTGGCTCTATTGGATAAATTAAATTTATTTAAGACCTTTAAGATCTCATTTATCTTCATCTCTTCTTGGATCTTCATCAAGTGCTCCTAGTGTACCTGGACTTCCTATCATGCCATGGTTCTCCTACACCAGAAAAATGCAGTGGGAATAAAGACCCACAAATAATGTACTCTTTGAAGTACACCCTATTAGGGGCTTAACATTATTAGGAATTTACAAAGACATTGTTAGGTGTCACCTAGTTATGAGATTTTCCTCTAGCCCTATTAGGAGCTTTACCTTATTAGGAGTAACTCTATTAGGATATTTCAAACACAATTTAATGATCCACTTGTTAGAATGAATTTAGAATAAGTGAGAGGGGGGTGAATCAGTTATCCTCAGGTCTAGATGTACAAATTGAAATTTATACCACTTTGAACAACTCAAATATACTCGGCAGCAATAGCATAAATTAACAACATACATATGCAGTTTACTGTTCAAATGTAATCAGCTTGTAGAAACTTAAAAATAAAACACAACATAAACATTCACACAAGTTGACACTAATATTTAATGTGGAAACCCAGTTTGGGAAAAACCACCAGTAACATGCTACCAAATTTTCAGTCTTCTGAAGTGAGCTCTATTAGGAGCGAACCCTGTTAAAGGTTACAAAACACATTGCTAAATGTGACCTAGTTAAAGGATTTAATCACCCTGTTAGGAGTGGTCTTGTTAGAGGACTTAGAACATTCCAACTGAATGTCACCTTGCTCAAAGGATTTATACAATGACTGTTAGGTCAATCTGGTTAAAGGATTTTAACTGATACAATGGTTAAAAAGTAATTAGCAGGTGTGATCTGATACACACAACTTTCTTTGCAAATCCAGATCCAATTCATCTCTAATTCTAATTTACTGAGTGGCCTCCATTCTATTTTTAATCTCCAGATCTTCTTGGAAATCTGTTAAGCAATCACTCTCGCAACTCTCTGCTTCTCTACTCAGCCTTCTCTTCTAGATCATGTCAATCAATCAATTAACTATGCAATCCCCTTGCATACATATCATGCTTATCATGAATAAACCCTTGAGGTTATCTTATACCTCTTCATCTATGTAAAATGAATCTTTTCTGCTTAATCAAGATCGGAGATCTTAGGTTAGGTAAGATCCAATAGATCTTTCCATCTTTACATTTAATTTACTTCTCCAAAGAAATCACTAATTAAATCTTTGATCCATACTTTAATTATGGTTACCCATGCATTTAAATAGTGTGGACCAATCATGCTTATCCTCAATTAACTTTACATATCCCAATAAATTCAACTATGTCGGCCAGAGATCTCAAATCTCAAAAATTACCAAAATATTGCTACTCGGCCAACACTGTGTTCTTCCACTCAGTCATCACTGGTTTCCTCGGCAATTTACTGGCACTCAGTCATTACAAACTTTTCTCGGCATAAACTTTTCTCAGTAAACTATCATCAAAAGATAAACAACACATTACTTTGCCAATGTGCCAACTGATCAAGTACCCTTTTCATTTCCCATAACTCAACTACTTCACTTGGTCTTCTTGTTATAATTTACTTCAAATCTTCTTCATGAATTAATAGATATGGTACTCAAACAGATAGCAATAGTCTCACTAGTTAAGGTTTGACATTAATGAAAAAACAACAATTGTTTACATTATAGCTTTCCAACAATCTCCCTCTTTGGCATTGATGACAACACTAAACTTTAAAACAATAATTTTAAAAACATAGTTACCATACAATCCAAAAAGTTTTCCCGTGTTCCTTGATATGAACAAATCTTCATTAATGTCTTTAGCTTCGTTGTGGTTCTCATCTTGTAAAACATTTCTCCCTTTGTGCCTGTAATCACACTAAAAAATTTCTATTTCTTTTCATCTATAGACTCCCTCTTTGAGTAATCTCTCCCACTTTTCATTTCTGTAGTAAACTCAGTAACCTCTTTTTCTGTAATCTCTCCCTCTTAATCTCTTTTTCAGTAATCTCTCCCTCTTTGACAACAATGCCAAAGACATTGACATCTTCATCATGTAGATTCTTCTGTGCTAACTTAGTATAATGTTGTTCCTGTCATCTTGCTTATGAATGATATTATTTTCTATCCTTGTCTATCTTTCATAGGTTTAGGAAGCATCCTAAAGTGTGACTTCCAGTGCATCAATGTGTCAAATATTCTGAATATAACATTTGATGCAAAATTTTCATTCTGAACTAATTAGGCTCAGTTAGGGGAATCACCCCTAATTTATCTTGCAGATACTCATGAGCATCCTTGGGTAGTGCCTTTGTAAACATGTCTACTAATTGTTCCTTAGTATGCACATATTCTAGTCTCACTTCCTTCTTCTGAACTAGCTCTCTCAAGTAATGATACTTGATAGCTATATGCTTTGTCTTATAGTGCATCACAGGGTTCTAAGAAATATTAATGGCACTCGTGTTATCACAATATATGACAACTGGTTCTGTGATCTCCTCTTTCATGCCTTTCAGTAGTATCTTCAACCACACAATATTAAAACAATTAACTACTGCTACCACATACTTGGCTTCAGCTATAGATTGTGAGGTACAATTATGTTTCTTGCTTGTCCATGAAACCAATCTTTTTCCTAAAAGAAATGCTCCACCTATGGTACTTTTCTTGTCATCTACATTTCTAGCCCAATCAAAGTCAGTGTAAACCCTGAGCTCAAAATTATCATTCTTCTTGTAATATAAACCATATTCATCTGTTCCTTTCAAATATATTAGAATTATTTTTACTGTCATCATATGAGTTTCCTTAGGATTGGCATAAAATATTGCAACAATACCAACAACCAGTGCATGAATATCAGGTCTGTTGTGCACAACATATTGTAGCTGTCCAATCATTGACCTATAAAGGGTTTAATTTACTTCTTTTGTATCATCATTTTTTGTTAACTTTTGTCTAGTAGCCATGGGTGTACTCACTAGTTTTGAATCTTCCATTTCAAAATTTTTTAGTATCTCCTTGACATATTTTGATTGAGTAATATAGATACCATTCTTCATCTGATATATTTGTAAGCCAACAAATTTTTTTATCTCACCAAACATAGACATCTCAAATTTAGTTTTCATCTCTTTTGCACATGCTTAGCATGACATATCTTGTCCACTACCACTAAATATAATGCCATCAACAAAAAATTTCACCCAATAAAGTACCATTACTTTTCTTTATCTTCAAATACAAATTGTTGTTGTCATTGGTTCTAGAAAATCCAATATTTATCAAGTAATTGTGCAATCTCTCATACCATGCTCTTGGTGCTTGCTTGAGTCCATGTTCTTCTTGCTTGGGTCAAAAATTCCATCAGCTTGTTCAATGTATACTTCTTCTTCTAATATCCCATTTAGGAATGCTGACTTTACATCCATCTGATAAACTTTAAAACCTTTGTAGGCTGTATATGCAAGTAAGGTTCTTACTCCTTCCAATCTTTCAACTGGGGTGAATGTTTCTCCATAATTAATTCCTTCCTCTTATGCATAACCCTTGCATACCAGTCTAGCTTTACTTTCTTGTTACCTCTCCATGTTCATTTAGCTTATTTATGAATACCCACTTAGTACCAATTACCATTTTGTTATTCGGCCTAGGTACAAGTGTCCAAGTATTATTCTTTTCAATCTATTCAATTTCTTCATTCATGGCTTGTATCCAGTCTTCATTGTCTACGGTATATTTTACTACTTTAGGCTCAAAATCACATAACAAGCATGTATCTTCTCTCAACTTGCTCCTTTTCATAACTGAAGAATTATTTGATCCTAAGATTTGATTAGGTTTATGGTGCCTCCTTACATACTTTGATAGAGTAGGTTTTTTTTCTACTTCAAATTGATCATTTACTTTCAATTCAGGTTGATTCTGTGACTCGGCATCTACATCAGATAGGTTGGCAATTACCTCCTATTTCCTGACATCTTCATTCTGTGACTCAGTAGGTGCTAGCTGTTGCTCGGAAACCTCATTCTCAGGTTTAGGTAATTCATTAGAATCTTCCTCATCTAGATAGACAAATGATTTGTAACTTTCAGGTTCCTGTGTGCTTTCAGCTTCATTTCTTTCTGCATATTCATCAATTCTAACATTTGCACTTTCCACAATTTTGTTAGTTTTAGAATTCAAACACTTATATGCTTTACTTTTAGTTGAATAACCAAGGAATATGCCTTCATCACCTTTAGCATCAAGTTTTCCATT
Source organism: Thuja plicata (assembly GCA_018584345.1). Classification (NCBI taxonomy): domain Eukaryota; kingdom Viridiplantae; phylum Streptophyta; class Pinopsida; order Cupressales; family Cupressaceae; genus Thuja; species Thuja plicata. The sequence goes on along the minus strand of MU223492.1, from coordinate 470,060 downwards.
TTTGTTATCCTTCAGTATGAAACATTTTCTTCCAAAAACTTTGAAGTATCTTACATTAGGTGCATATCCATACCATAGCTCATAAGGTGTAGAATTAGTACCTTTCTTGACTTGTACTATGTTCAGGGTATAGACTATTGTACTTATAGCTTCTCTCCAATATTTTTGTGTAACATTTTTCTCCATCATTAGTGTTCTGGCACAATCCATGATAGATCTGTTTCTTCTCTCAGCAATATCATTCTGTGGTGGTGTCCTAGGTGCACACATCTATCTTTTTATCCCTCAGTCATTGCAGAACCTGTTAAACTCATTAGAAATAAACTCACCTCCTCTGTTAGATCTTAAAAATTTGAGGCTTTTACCTATCTCCTTTACAACTTTTTCCAAGTACTACTTAAATAACTAGAATGCATCAGATTTTTCTTTAAGAAACATAACAATAATCATTCTTGAGTAATCATCAACAAATAGAATAAAGTATCTATATCCACAGTAACTTTTCTCTCCAATGGGACCACAAAGGTCAGTATGAACAAATTCTAGAATTTCCTCAGAAGTATGAGTCTTGCTTTTGAAACTATATTTAGTCATTTTTCCTAATTGACATTGCTTACACATTGCATTTTCAGGTTTCTTTAACTTAGGAAGCCCTCTAACCTTTTTTAACTTGCTTATGCTTACAAAGTTATCAAAGTTTACATGACACAACCTTTTATGCCATAACCAAACATCATTATATTGTGTAAACAAGCATGTCTCATCAGCTAAGTCTAGATAGAACAAGTTACCTTTCATTTTTTCTCCACTTCCAACTAGTTCTCTAGTGGCATCATAGATCTTTGCCTTCTTGTGATGGAATTCAACTCTATAACCAGAAGTATTTAGTTGTGAAATACTCAATAAATTATAATTAAGATCATCAACCAAATATGCATTGTCACATCTGATCTTTTTAGTCAAGTTAATTGATCCTTTCCCTTTAACAAGACATGGTGCATCATTACCAAATTTAACATAACCGCCATTGCACTGATCCAAGTTCTAAAATTTATCTTTATTACTAGTCATGTGATGTGAACAACCACTGTCAATAATCCAATGATCACCTTTACTCATATAAGAAATTAGTGTATTTTTCTCATCATCATCAGAATCATATTTCATAGCAACATACACAACTTCTATATCATTTTCATCAGAATTTTCAGATTCACTGTCAGAAGCTTCTTCAGTTATATAACAATATTTCTTACCTTTATCTTTGTAATCTTTATACTTTCTGAAGTCTCGGTCATCCTTTCTGTCTTTGTACTTGCTATCTCTTCTTTCATCTTTGTCAGTCTTATCAAGACATATTGCAGCAATATGACCAACTTTGTTACATGAAAAACAAATGATAGGAAGTTTACCTTTGAATTTTCCTTTTCCTCTAGATAGTCTTCTTGCCACAAGAGCCTCAAGTTCTTCTAGATCATCATTTGTAGTGTCATTGTCACTGTTCAAACATTTCTTTCCTTTCTTTGATTTGTTAAGGACCATCTGGGACTTGAATGTAGATTCAATATCTTGTGGAGTGTAGTTATCAAAATTTGACATCTCAAATGCAGTAAGTCTGCCTACCAGACCCTCCAAAGTCAAATTATTATTAGGAGTACATCTTAACACTTGAATTGCAGAGACACTAATAGCATATATAGGAAGAAGTGTTATCAGTACTTTGTTCATAATGGTATTATCATCAATGGTTCCCTTAGCTCCTCTAATAACATTTACAACTTCCTTTATCCTACCATAGCATTGAACTATATTTTTTTCTTCTTGCATTTTCATTTCATCGAAATTACCTCTTAAACTTTCAGATTTGGCTCTTAGCACATTTGTATCACCTCCATAGATAGTTGCTAGGGAATCCCACATCTTCTTTGCATTAGTATAGTTCTTTAAAACTCATGATAGTTCAGAGATGATGCAATCTCCAACATTGCTCCATTGTGTTCCTTCTTTTCTCTTAACTGTGCAGCTATGGCAGGTGCAGTGGGGGATACATAATCATGTTCAACATAGTGCTTAGCAAAATCACCAATACCAGCCAGATACAATTTCATCAAACTCTTTCATGCAGGGAAATTAGCTTTGTTCAACTTCAGTACCTCCTTTTTATACATCTTGAGCTTTTGCTCCAAGTACCTTCAAACTGTTTTCAAGAGACCAAAGGTCTGATACCAATTGTTAGAATGAATTCAAAATAACTGAGAGGGTGGGGGGGGGTGAATCAGTTGTCCTCAGGTCTACATGTACCAATTAAACTTTATACCACTTTGAACAACTCAGATCTACTCGACAACAATAGCATAAATCAACAACATACATATGCAGTTTACTGTTCAAATGTAATCATCTTGTAGAAACTTAATAGTAAAACACAACATAAACATTCACACAAGTTGACACCAGTATTAACGTGGAAACCCAATTTGGGAAAAAGCACCAGTAACATGCTACCAAATTTTCACTCTTCTGAAGTGAGCTCTATTAGGATCCAACCCTGTTAAAGGTTACAAAACACATTGCTAAATGTGACCTGGTTAAAGGATTTAATCACCCTTTCAGGAGTGTCCTTATTAGAGGACTTAGAACATTCCAACTGAATGTCACCTTGCTCAAATGATTTATACAATGACTGTTAGGTCAACCTAATTAAAGGATTTTAACTGATACAATGGTTAAAAAGTAATCAACAGGTGTGATATGATACATACAAATTTATTTGCAAATCCAGATCCAATTTAACTCTAATGCTAATTCACTGAGTGGCCTCCATCCTCTTTTCAATCTCTAGATCTGCTTGGAAATTTGTCAAGAAATCACTCTCACAACTCTCTGCTTCTCTGCTCAGCCTTCTCTGCTAGATCATTCCAATCAGTCAATTAACTATGCAATCCCCTTGCATACATATCATGCTTATCATGAATAACCCCTTGAGGTTATCTTATACCTCTTTATCTAGGTAAAATGAATCTTTGTCACTTAATCAAGATGGTAGATCTTAGGTTATGTCAGATCCAATGGATCTTTCCATCTTTAGATTTAATTTAATTCTCCAAATCAATCACTAATTAAATCTTGGATCCATGCATTAATTACGATTTCCTGTGCATTTAAATAGTGTGGACCAATCGTGCTTATCCTCAATTAACTTTACATATCCCAATAAATTCAACTATGTCGGCCAGAGATCTCAAATCTCAAAAATTACCAAAATATTGCTACTCGACCAACACTGTGTTCTTTCGCTTGGTCATTACTAGTTTCCTCAGTAATTTACTAGCACTCGGTCATTACAATCTTTGCTCAGCATAAATTTTCTTTAGTAAACCGTCATCAAAAGTTAAACAACACATTACTTTGCCAATGTGCCAACTGATCAAGTACCCTTGTGATTTCCCATAACTCAACCATTTCACTTGGTGTTCTTGTTATACTTTCCTTCAAATCTTCTTCATCAATTAATAGATATGGTACTCAAACAGATAACAATATTCTCACCAATTAAGGTTTGACATCAATGACAAAACAATAATTGTTTACATTATAGCTTTCCAACACCACTTTGTTAAGAGATTTAAAAATAAGACCTATTAGGGTCTAACCGTTGAATATATTTACAATAGGAAACCTATTAGGATAACTTGATATGGAAATAGAAACTCCTTTTCTTGATCAAATAATTTATAACACATACAATCTCTTCTCAAAAAACTTTGGCACACCCTATCTTGATCGCACCTTCCCATCCAAAAATCTATAGATACAAATCTCTGATTTCATGATGTAAATATCATTTCTCAATTCCTAAACCTTCCACCACCCTAAATATCACCTAACACATTTAAAATCACTTTTCCAATCTTCACACTCAAAGAGAACGCACCAAAACACACATCCCAATAAAAAAATCTTGAAGAAACAAGTCAGCTATAGGATAGACCCTTACAATTTATTTTATCAAGAACATGTTGGTGTTTGAAAATGTTTATGATATGAAAAGCTACCAATATACCTTGAGACTTATTTTAGGGATGGTTAGATCTAAGTATGAAAGCTCTACAAGGTAACTGAACCAACTATAGGGACAAGACTCCCCATTGCACTTTAGGCTCTGTTAAGCCAAGGCAGGTGCACCTAATATAGACAACATACAACTCCTTATCACTCTAGATTATAACAACAAAGGATGGTAAGGAAGTGCTAAATACTAACTAGGCATTCATTGACTCTCTATTACCATGTATGACATACAACCAACCACCATAGGGTATGGAATAACTTAGTAATGGTTTTGATGTGAATTTTTAGATTATAGCCAGACCAAATCAAACATGTATCAACAAAAGATATACTAATTTATGATTAGTGCCCTATCCATTGGGCAATACCTCAATGCAAAGAAGAAAACAGAAACCCACCTAGTGGAAAAGACTCATAGCCATAAATATAAGCAACTCAAATTATGCACTTCTTATAAAATCCTTATGTAGACAAACTAAGTGAGTTTATATCATTCTGAAAGTATATTTCATTTGATCCTAGATCAAAAATATGGAAAACAACATAGGCATAAACAAACTCAATGCAGTGAATCATACGATCCAAAACTCATAAGGAAAAAACTAAGGAGAGACTTTAAATTGAGAAGACTTTTATTAAGTATAATGAATCAAGGTTTGTAACAATCTGATTGAGGAAAACACCATTCAATAAAATGTAAAGGATCAAAGAAATTTATATCTTGTCTTGAAAACAGTTCAAAACAAATCTGATATATCACTAGGACCAAAAATTTTGGAACCCCAATAACAGAGAGAAGAAAGCCTTAAGTAGAAGTAAGAAAAACCCTAGGAGAGGGCTATCAAACAACTGTCCTTCTAAGAAATTAATGTAGTCCCTTTTTGCAAGCCCTTCTTTCTCCAAAATATCATCCAAAAGGTCTGACCTGACGCGCCATCACCAATCATAAAGGAAGAAAAGACATGGTGTGGACAGAGATTCCCCAAAAAGGCACACAAACTAGAGACCCATAACACCACTATGTTGTAGTTAATGCATCCAAAACCATGAGAATGTCTTTAGCCACTAAACAATTCCCTTAATGTCAAGCCAAGGATAAAAAGAACCTTGAGCCACTCCCCTGCACGTCTGAAACATGATACCATATTTGAAAACCTCAAGGAAGCATTTTAAAATTCATAATTTAGTTATAACAACTAGTCCTGGTGTGGAAACACCATCAACAGTCCAGATTGAAGAATTTTCACAACTTTAAAACATGACCGTTGATGAACCTTACATTATATGGGAATCAAGTAAAAAGAAAAATTATTTATGCTCGGTAAAACTCTATTGACAACCACATGGAAATTACCCACTGGGCCTTGGAACCACCTATCTATGTCTTCTTGCATAGGCCCGACACTCCATACTGTCCACCTGGATGCTTGTCAAGCTTTCTACCACTGCGTGATGCATATCTTCCCTGTATCTTTCCTTGACACGATGGAGAATCACCGTTGGATCTCAATCTTCCTTTTACCATTCTTACTCCATTTGCTATCATGCGTCACCCTCTCATTTGATCCACCTTTCTGGTCCCACCAAACCATCCTTCCGATTGTGCCATGTGGCACCACCTTATTTGCTGTGACCTTTGCCACATGTCCATCCAACTTAGCCCTGCCACCTATCAATCTGCCATATGTCAACACCTACACCATTGTGTGAACTGACTAGACCTATTGTGACTTGGATTGTGCCATCACATGAATTGATTAGACCTACCATGACTCAAATTGCACCATAGCACCCTTCCGACACCTCTCACCTCATGGAACCTATCACCTAAGAATGACCCCAAAAAATTATCCACCTTGTCCGCCAGCTAGCCACCACTAAATGCAACACTTACAAACTATCTGCCAAAAGGCACATGCCTTTTGACACTTAACCCATTGTGGGCTCGTGTATGAAAATGTTATGTTACTTCACCACACAACCAATGTGGGATATATGACCTGAGGTGTTTCAAACACAAAAAAAACCAATGAAGACACCACTGTTGGGATTAATGGGAAGTAGTACTAAGAGGGGAGGGGTGAATCACTACCTCTAAAACTTTTAACACTTTTCACCTTTCATCATTAGTAAACAATCTTTACTGTATTACCAACCATATCTGTTGTTCTTTCTTATGCATGTAGTATTAATTCATAAAATTAATTGTATGCAACATTCATAGTAACATTCATGAAAATAATAAAAACATAACACAAGATATGATATCGCAGAAAATTCCTGTTAGGAAGTAAAAACTGTGGTGGGGATGACACCCACAAAAATTCATTATCTGCAGAATGGAAGTGAGTCGGTAAAGGCTTATTGATCACTTTTGATGATCTACCCTATTAGGAGTATTAATGTGGAGACCTGTTAGGATCTACTCTGTTAAGAGCTTCTAACAACACTAATGAAGTGTGCACTCAGTTAAGATATTTACAATAGGACTGTTAAGTCCACCTTCCTTGAAAGGATTTCTTAAGTGTACCCCACTTGTTAGAATGTGTATAATATGTTTGAACTGACTGTATGGAATCTATAGTTTCTGATTACAGATCCTTTAAAGCTAATAGAATATGAATATCACCTATAATGATTGATTAATACCTTTTCCTGCTCGCTGGTAGCCTGTGTTCTGTTCTTGACAACTAATTTGATGTTGTTATGTGCTGTTGCATGAATTCTATTGTATGTTCCTTAGATGCTCTCAATGGCTACAATCATCATTGAAAAACATGTTCATAATTTATTGAGCATCTATTTATACAAGTATTTGACCTATTCTAGAATCATGCATTACAATGTTAACTCTTGATCCAAGGTATACAACTTGACCTTGATCCTTTAGTTTGCATGTTTTAAAATAGTTATATTGATAGAAACAATAATAATTACATTTCTTTCTCCGCACGTAATGGATTTAAAAAAAATCAAGAAGCTAAATATAAAACTTCAGTGATTTATCTAACGTGGAAAGTCAAATCCACTTTTTGCGGGATTTAATTGACTGTCGGTTCTTGATCGTCGGTGTGAACTAAAATTCCATCAGTGTTCCTTAATTGAACTGATTGTTGGGTTCCCTTCATCTGTCAGGTTCCTCTCTTTGATTGTTTCTTTGGGTTGCACTGTTGGTTACTCATCGAGTTCCCTTGTCCTTTTTGTCATCAGGTAATACTGAATAGTGTTTTTCAGGATGCTTTGTACTTGCCAGTATCAGTAACCTTGGCATCAGGTAGTGTTGTGCCCTGTCTGTCGGTGTAGTATAAACCACTGGTGTAGATCATGTTTTTCCTTGTATATACTAATGGAAAAATATAATGTCTTCAATCTCCCCCTTTGACATTAGTATCAAAACTTGATATGTGCATAATACTAAAGTGTTTAGTATGTACATGATGTATATATCCTTGTCATTATACGACTCCCCCCTAACAGTATGCATTAGTATAGTATGACTACATGTACATGTATACTTGCCTCTATTCTATACATTCCTCTTTCTTTTCTTTCCTCTTCCGCATGACTGACTGTACAAATAATTTCCTCCTTTCATTTCCCCCTTTTACTATTGACTGTACATATCATTTCCCCCTTTATTTGATACTCATGACAAAAATGTGCAACTTATAAGTTGTCAAAAATGTGACAAAAAATGTGTAACTTACAATGTGTCAAGAATGTGGGAGTGGGTGTTCTTGATATCTTTTAGCATTTTCTTTGATTTTTGTTTGAGGAGTTCTAGTGTTATGTTCTCTAGCTTGATTCAAGCATGCATATCATAAATTCTATCTTGGATAGACATTACTGGGGTAGCGATAAGTGCTCTTGCCTTAGTCATATGACTTTTTAGTAATGAGAATGTCAATAATAGTTGTGCTTGAATCTCATTCACCTCATCTCTAAACTTTGTTTCTGCAATTTGAATGTCTTGTCTCAGCTTTCGAGCTTGCTTTAGCTATTCATTATGCAATTTTATTGCCTCTTCACTGTTCGTGAGACTTTGTGCACTTGTTTGAGGATCAACATCTATCTGTGCTATCTTTTCGATATAGTCCTTTGCGATTTGATCTAACGTGCATATTTTTTGTATCAAGGTTATAGCTTCTGAAATAATTGGGTCTACTGTGCTAACCAGTTCAGAATGCTTTACCTTTTGCAATGCCACTTCTTGGCTTATCTTTTTTTCTAACTTTAATTCATACTTCTCTTCAAGTCTATCCTCCATAACCTTCTCAGCATCTATGTTTTGAGATGTGATTGCATCTGTGAGAACCACTAATTGATCAAGCATGGGGGTTGTTTGATCAATGTCTATATCAGGTACAATTTGCTGAAGTATTCCTTGTGCAACTTCAAGTACCTTTGCTTCTTTGGTAGCTTTTCTCAACTTGTCCTGCATGGATTTCCTTTCACAAAGTCTTGTATACGTTGTCAATTTAGTAGGATCCAATGTCCTGGGATCACATACTAGAATCTCAATAATTTCATCTAGAGTGATTGGATTCTTATTCTTGCTCTTCTTCTTCCTTGATATTTGTGTAGAAGCAGATGTATGAACTACCATTGCTAGTTCATTTGTCTTCTTTGAGGCACTCGATGAAGGCTTTGTAGATGAAGCTTCTTGTGTTTTCTTCTCAGGGTTCACTTGTCAGTTTGGTGAAGACATCTCTCCATCAACCTTGGGTGTTTCTATAGATTTATTTTCTATCTTCTTCTCCTGTTCATCTCTCTTTGCTTCTTCACCTTTTTCCTTCTGCTTGTCCTCTGCTACTTGTTTATCCTCTTCTTTATTCTGATCAGTAGACTTATCTTTCTAATCATTAGTTGCAGCTTGCTCTATAGTTGTATCTTTTGTTTCATCTATGGTGTCCTTTGTCTCCGCATCACCCTTGTCCTCAGGTATGCTTGAATCTACTGCATTTGACTCTTCATTTCCTTCTAGAAGATTTATTGCCTTCATCAATACTGGCATATTATTTTGCGTTCTCACTTGTGCTGCATCTATAAGTGTGTCCTGCTCATCAGTTTGATCCTATTGAGCAGTGTGCTTAGGACTTGCCTTATCTTTCTCCTCCTCTATATGAGGTGTGTTGGTGAGAATTAATTGATTCTCACAACTTGTTGACTCTGCAGGTAGATCTAGGAGTTGTCTCCATTTGGCCTCGGTCATGCTGTCTAGCTCTATAAATTTGTCTTCTAGCACTTTGTAAGCTCTAATATTTGATACAAATTTACTTGAGTGCTTCTTCATTATTTATTTGATTTCTTCCATCTTTGATTCGGGAGGCATGAGTGTGACAAGTACCCTCTCCCTTGCTTCCTTTTTTGTGTGTAAAGCATATGACCATTATTGTGAAATTCTGTCACCCATTTCTTGGGGTATTTGGCCTATAAATTCTACTGGTACATATTTGAATTTGACCATTTCCCTGATTATTGCATCTTGTATCTTGTGTTGGTCCTCTGGCTCAAGTTTATCCCATTGTCTAATTTTCCTATCAGTCATTGTACCTATTGTAGCAATTGACTCAACAATTTCATCAATTGTTCTAGTGATAAAACTTTTCTTATTTACATCAGGCTCATCCTCTTTGGAATATTCTATGTTAGCTTTGGTCCCGACTAGTCTTTTCCTCCTTTTTATAGGTGTTTTTTTCACATTTTTCTTTTCTATTTGTTGCTTCCTCTTATAGGTCCTCACTTGACCTTTCTTGAGAGGCGTAGTGGTTTTTACTATTTGACTCCTTGTTCTTTGAACTGCTATGGTTCTTGGTTTCTTAGTAGGAGGTGGAGGTGTATCAAATTTAGTGGCCTCAGAATCTAATCCTTTCTCATGTTCCTTTGTACCTATGGTACCTTGTTCCTTGGTTTCCTCCATTTGTTCTTTGTCCTCCTCATTGACCAAAATAATCTTTTCAAGATTCTTTACCATTTTGTTCTTCTTTTTGATAGTCTTCTTGATTACTAGGCCTATTTTTATCTTAGACTTGGCCTCTTCATATGTGCCAAACCTTGGTTGTTTTCTGTCAAGTGGTTCATTTATCAATGCATCAATTGCATTGGTTTCTTGATCTATGTTAATCTCATAGTCAAGAGGTGCTAACCAGGCTGTCCTTGGTACAACTAGTTTAATATGAGTGAAATCTGTATCCACCACAAAACATATTTCATCCCTATGTTTTTTAATCAAATTTTCAGGGATCCTCACTCTTTCCATCATCTTTTCCTTGAAGTCAAGTATTCAGTCATTACTGAATCAAAGTTATCACCTAGTGACTTGATAAGGTCATTAATTTGAAATGTGACTAGTTTTGTAGTATCCCATTTTACTTTTCCTACTGAAGGAAAATATTCTTGAAAGTAAAAGAATATACACATGATGAGAGAACCAAACTTACATGTGTTTGTCTTTGCAGACCTTATTGTTGTCATATTCTCATCAAGTTGCTTCCAAAAGATCTCACATAAATCCATCTGTATTCCCTTTGTGACAATCTTGTAAGCTATGCTTACTGCTATTGATGCAATTTTGTTTAGCCTACTTGCTTGGAAGATCTTGTAGCCTATCACACATGCACCGAACCTTAGTTCCTCGTCGGTGATGGTGTTCACCTTGAGACCTCTGTTATCCCACACAACATTTTTGAGTTTTTCAACTCCTGGCTGTGAGGGATGCTTGTGTGCCTTAGGCTTGTCAGTTATGGGGTAACCAGTTACAACATGTAACGCATCCTTAGTGATCTACTTAGGTTCATCCAACCATAATTTATGGTCGTGCATTCTACTCAAAACTAACCTAATCCAGTCAATTTTGAAAACCCTCAGGAAATAGGGCATTTTTTATCCCTTTAACTTGCAGATGCTTGTGTTCTTCTTTCAGGTTTCCTTGATCATCACATAGCTTCTTGTAAGCTTGATCTATCTCCAGATCACCTATTTCAACAATCTTGCAGTGAATGTAACACCTTACATCTTCTATCAGCAAAACCCTAGGTGAAATTTTCAAAAATGTGCCAGAATCATCAGGTTGTGATGCAATCATTGGGCATATCTTGTACTTGGGTTCCACACAAGTGTTGTTCTTTATCAACTTAACTACATTCTTCATATCATTCTTTAATTTTATGGTTCTTGAAGTAGTTTTCATCATATTTAAAATTTAGGGCTTTTCCGTAAATGATAACAGAGTTCTTCGGTGCGCTCGGTACTTAATTTGATCCATGTGGTTGGTGAGTGATTTGTGTGGAGTGAGTTGGATCATGTTGAGGTCTCTCTACTATCTAATCTCTTTCTTCTCAAATTGCGTGTTCAAAATGATGTGCTCCCATCGAGTATTTATAGACTTTTGCCCTAAGTTTGTCATAAATGCTCAACAACTCGTCAGGTCATGAAGACAAAGTTTTTTAGGAAGAATCTTCAAATACCATTCTCGGTGTTGATAGGATGCTAGGGATGGCTATTAAGATTGTTTCTTATATCGACAGATATCGGTGTTGTGTCAAGACAACTTTATAACTTTGCTTCCTTACTGATGGGTGTCAGGTTACATTAGCAACTTAGCCATTTTATGTGTTGACTGACAAGTCTCGGTAAGTGTAAACAACTCATCCTTTATATTCATCGATGATTTTTGGTATGTGTTTATTGGTGGAGTTTTTTTCTTAGAATTGTAACAAGTACCATAATGTGCATCTTTATTCATGAAGATTTTGACTATCTATCAATTTGTATAATTGAACTAATGCAAAATATGATTTAGTGTAGTGCAGTTCCATACTTACTTGTTCATCTTTAGGCAGGGGTGGTGATGTCACAAGATCCATGGGATGAGGTGTCACCTAATACATTTCCTAGTCTAGCTTCTTCAGTAGTTGAAGCTTTCATCCACATTTGCTTTCTCATTTTATTGATGTCTTCAATGGTGTTACCATTTGCAAAAGTGGTGCTTTCTGTTATTTGGTCTCTGTAGTCCTTCTTTAGATGTCCAACCTTATGACAGTGCAAACATACCATTCTGGGGTTGGTCCAGCCACTAGACCTTATGGTCCATAATCTCATGCAGTCTGCAGCTATGTGAACATATCTACCACACGCTGTGCAGTTTATCCATGTATTGTAGTCCCAAACATATGAATTACCGACCCTTCTCGAGTTGTATCTATTTTCTTCATTTTTGGGTTTCCATGCTTCAATTTTATTCTTCCTACATTCAATAGATGTGTGCCCATGCATTTTGAAGGTGGGAAAATACTTGTCCATATAGGTTTCCTTCTTTGGTTCTTTCACCTTTGATTTACATTCATGTGCTTTATGTCATTTCTTGCTGCAATTATAACAATGTCCAATGAATGTAAATGTGGATTTAGGAATACCTTTTTCTTTGCTCCTATAGACATTTGAGGTGTGGCCTTGCTTTCCATAGTGATTGCATGTCATCTTTCTTGGTCTAGGATTGGTGTAGGGATCTTTTGGATCAACTTCATTTGATGACTCTCCATGCTCTGTGTACCCTAATCCAATGTTGGCATTGGGTCTTCTTTATGAATTTAAGAATTCATCCATCCTTTTTGTACTCTCTTAAGCTCTCTTAGTCATGTCATTATGATATTGTAGAATTCTAGCCTCATGCTTTAGTTTTTCATTCTCTTCTCTTAGTTCGCCGATAATCTGTATTCTTTCGATGAGTTCCACATTCATTTTGTTTGCTTCTTGACTCACAAGAATAATCTGATTAGTTACCTCATGGTGATGCTCTATAAGTATTTGTATCTTAGTATCCTTTTCTTGTAGCTTTTCTGTGATCTTTCTTCTATCATCAATTGCTAGACCTCTTTCTTGTTTAGCTTGCCTTGCATTATTCATGACATCAATCATTCTCACCATCTATGTCTCTTGACCGATTTGCAGAGATTTGACTTGTCCAAGCAGATGTAGATTGATCACAGTTAGGCTTGTGACACTTTCTTTTGATGTATCTGATGCCTTTCTTGTATTTGATCCTGAAGACTCAAAGAAATTTGGAATCTCCTCCTCAAGATAATCTATCTCATTATAGCGAGATGCCCTATTCTTTCTTTCATCCAGCAACTGTCTCATACTGATTCTAGTTTCTTTATACTGTTCATAGAACATCTGTATTTCAAGCTTTTTGTTCTCAATATTTTTATCAAGTTTTTACTTCTCCATTGTATGATATTTTCTCTTAAGCCTTTAAGATTTCCAAGAAGAGACTCAGCTCTGATATCAATTGTTGGGATTAATAAGAAGTAGTACTAAGAGGGGAGGGGTGAATCAGTACCTCTAAAACTTTTAACACTTTTCACCTTTCATCATTAGTAAAAAATATTTATTGTATTACTGACCATATCTGATGTTATTTCTTATGCATGTAGTATTAATTCATAAACTTAATTGTATGCAACATTCATGAAAATAATAAACACATCACACAAGCTATGATATTGTAGAAAACTCCTGTTAGGAAGTAAAAACTGTAGTGGGGATGGCACCCACAAAACTTCACTATCTGTAGAATGGAAGGGAGCCGGTAAAGGCTTACAATAGATCACTTCTGATGATCTACCCTGTTAGGAGTATTAATGTGGAGACCTATTAGGATCTACTCTGTTAAGAGATTTTAATAACACTAATGAAGTGTGCACTCAGTTAAGTGATTTACAATAGGACTGTTAAGTCCACCTTCCTTGAAAGGATTTCTTAAGTGTACCCCACTTGTTAGAATGTGTACAATATATTTGACTTGACTGTATGTAATCTATAATTTTTGATTACAGATCCTTTAAAGCTCATAGAATATGAATATCACCTATAGTGATTGATTAGTACCTTTTCCTTCTCGTTAGTAGCTTGTGTCCTATTCTTGACAACTGATTTGATCTTTGTCTGTGCTGTTGCATGAATTTTCTTGTCTAATCCTTAGATGCTCTTAGTGGCTACAATCATCATCGAAAAACATGTTCATAATTTATTGAGCATCTATTTATACAAGTATTTGACCTATTCTAGAATCACACATTACAATGTTAACTCTTGATCCAAGGTATACAACTTGAACTTGATCCTTTAGTTTGCATGTTTTAAAATAGTTATACTGATAAAAACAATAATAATTACATTGCTTTCTCTGCACGTAGTAGATTTTAAAAAAATCAAGAACCTAAATATAAAATTTCAGTGATTTATCTGATGTGGAAAGTCTAATCCACTTTTTGTGGGATGTAACTGACTGTCAGTTCTTGATCATCGGTGTGAACTGAAAGTCTATTGGTGTTCCTTCATTGAACTAATTGTCAGATTCCCTTCATCTGTCGAGTTCCTCTCTTTGATTGTTTCATCGGGTTGCACTGTTGGTTACTCATCGGGTTCCCTTGTCCTTTGTGTCATTGGGTAACACTAAATAGTTTTTGTAGGGATGATTTGTACTTGGAAGTATCAGTAACCTTGGCGTCAGGTAGTGTTGTGCCCTTTCTGTCAGTGTAGTATAAACCGATGGTGTAGAACATGTTTTTCCTTGTATATACTAATGGAAAAATATAATGTTTTCAACCATGACCTTTCTGACTATCCTGGCTCCACAAAGATGACCTAAAGGGAACAAAACATGACTACAACATCCCTCTACAACCCTATCACAAAAAAAACAAGACATGAAACTCTCTGCAACTTTGGAAATCCATCATTGAAGCCCTAAAATTTTACAGTTCTAAAAGAATAATCAAACACATTTTGACCAACTCATCCTTCATCTTGATAAAACATCTAATTCAATCAAAGTAATACCAACACATCACAATAAATGAATTAAGACACATTAGCAAGATAGCTAGAACAAAAATGATTCATCACAACTCAATTAGTGATTGACAATAGAAGATATACCATCGGTAGCTCAAGAGCATTGTCGCCTTTCACTGAAACAAATTCTATAACCAAAAAACATTGTTACAAATCATCCAACCCAGTCTTAGTCATAGCCATGAACTCAACATAGTATCAAAAATACCATTCTATGATCACGCCACCTAAATCATCATAGATTTGATAAACCAATCAAATTATTCATTGCTAGTCACAGACTGTTCTAGCACTTTCCCTGCCATACTTCGATCAATCATAAATTGTACAAATCATACATTAAATAGTTTAAATCATACATTAAATAGTTGCAATCATACAATTATCATATAAATACATTCCCAAGTCTCCCTTAAGGATCACAACCAATGAAGCCACTTGCAACACAATGTTCATCCTTCTCACATACTTGGTAACACACTAATAACACTAGGTCAATACTTGACATCAATGACAACACAATAACCGATCAACTCAACAAAAAATATATACCATCAAATCACTTACCATCACTACATCAGTTATGCCAACATATATGTATAGGTAACCAAGTTTCAGAAGGTGAATGACAGACATGATGATAGATTGTGCCACTAGGAAGACAGAAAGAGGTTGGGTGTGCTCAACAGAGTGAGAATTTTAGAGAATGAACCTAGGAGTGTTTTGGAGACATGCTTAGTTGTCATTAAATCAGAGGGTTGGTACTTTATAGGTATACAAGGCATAATCTTATGATCTTAGAGAATTATTGATGGTGTTCTTCAGGTGTGATGGAAAGGGGTTGGAAAATCCAATGGCTGTGATGTATTTAAATGATTGAGTGTTTTTCATGATGCTATAGGATGTTTTTGAAGTATGTTCTTAATGAGTTGGTGATACACATGGATCCTATTTGGCCTATTTCTATTTTTTTGAGTCATGCTAAAGTTTCTGGTTCCCAGTGGTGATTTGTGCTTTAAACAATGAAGTGTCTTCAAGCATGCCCTCAAAATTTTATGTAAGTGTCTGCTTCCCAAGAAATTTGGTTCTAAAAATGGATGAAAGTTTTAAACCCTGAGTCTTTTTGTGTCTTTACTGAGAAAAAACCCTAGAACCTCATGACCTTGTTCTATTTTGAAGTTACTTTTGTCGTGTAACTTAAGTGTTTTTAAGTCATGTGCGTATTAGCCCTTGCCTTTATCTCCCGATCTCGTGATCAAGATTGAATATTCTTTATCATCTAGAGACTTGGGGCAAGATCTTATCTCTTAATCTCAGGAAGAAAAGAATATTCTCTTATAGATTCATAGATTAAGTGTAGGTGGTCGATCATGTTTTCATCATGCGGTTGGCGCATGATTGCTATACAAAGAGGAGGTCAGCTCAAACATTGATAGATTTAGCGAGGACCATGGATGCAATTTTTCATTCTGTGGCTAATGCTAGGTCTCATAACTAAACTCAAGTTATGAAAATTATTCAGAGATTCAAAGATAGCTTTTATCTCTGAATCTCGTAATCTAATTCGAGGTTAGGACAAAGTTTTATTTTTTTCTTTATCGCTGGATCTCTGAATGGAATCAAAGTTAAGTGAAATGTTCTAAGACTTGGCAAGGATTGGTGATCTCATCTCAGATGAGAGGCCAGTGCTAGATCTCTAGAAAATAGTCAAAGTCAAGCTTTTGTCCAGTGATCTGGAAAGGGTCATTGATCTTTTTATATCCTTTTTTTGATCATGTGATCAACACATATTCTACCAATTAACTCTATTGCTAGAAAATCATTCAGCAACTTGGAGTTTCATTTATCTCCCAATCTCTGGATGAACCTATGGTGAAGCCAAGTCTAGTAAAGTTTATTTTGAGATTTAGAGGTAGCTTGGTCGCGTAATCTCAGAATGAAAGTGCAGTTAATGAAATAGTCTCAAGATTTAGTGCAAACTGTTGGATCAAAATAAGGATCAAGGGTGATCTCTTAATCTCAAAAAGAATTGGTCGGGTACAAAAGCATTCAAAGACTCAACGGTGATTTTTGATGAAATAAAAGATCTAGGGCTAGCGCATTCTCTCTAGATAAGACCTAAGTTAAGAAAAAAATTCATCAACCTAGAGATCTATTCAGTCACTAAATCTCTAGGTGTGATCAAGGTTAGGCATGGTTAGTTCAAAACCGATTCAAGTTTGCAAAGGAAGGATCAAAACCATTGATCAGAGTAGAGATGTGTGTCTGGCGCTAAATCACAAGAAAAGATCAACAGGTCAAGAAACATTCAACGATCATGAGGTAATAGACCAAGATGCAGGAACGTGTTTAAGTGGAAAAGGAGATATGTGGTTCTTGTCAAGTCTCAAAATAAACCCAAGCCAATGAAAATCATTCAGCCATTCAGAGATAGCCTTTATCTCTGAATCTCGAGACTTGACTAGAGTTAGTGCAAACAATGTGAGATTGTGAGATAGCCTTTATCTCATAATCTCAAAATAGACTGGAGTCAGTGTCGAGGATTATGAAATAAAATATGAAAATTCAATCAAAACCAAGATTGAGGGTTGGCGCTAGATCTCTGAATGAACCATGGGTCAAGGAAAAGTGTTTAGTGATCCAGAGACTTAGTTATCTCTGAATCTTGGGATTTAATGCAAAGTTAGGAAAAAGTTATCCTTTTGCCTTGTCGTTGAATCTCTGAATGAACCTAAGGTTAATTAAAAATCTTAGACACTTAGCAAGGATCTTTGATCTCATCTTAGATGATTGGATATCACTAAATCTCCAAGTGAGACTCGAGTTAAGAGTTTTGTTCAGCGACTTGGAGTTTCCCTTATCTCTGAATCTCCAGATTTGATCGTGGTCGAGTAAAGTCAAGTAAAGTTACTTTGAGAGCTTCAAAGATACAAAGAGAATGGTTACTCAGTGTTAAGAGGTGAACTAGAGGTAAAGTAAGTTTAGAATGGGTGGCTAGCACTGAATCTCAGAACAAAGTAAGAGTTAAGAAAATTGTCTAGAGATTCAGTGAGGACCATTGATGAAATAAGAGATCTGTGGCTGGCACTAGATCTCATAATACAACCCAAGTCAAGGAAAACATTCAGAGATCTATAGATAGATAATTTGTGTAATCTCCAAGTAAACCATGGTAGATCTTAGTGTAGTAAAATCCTAAGGATCCTATTCTCGCGACATTCCAAGGAAATAAAGTAAAAAAGCCAAGGTTAATAAAAGATTGAAGATCTTGAAAAAGTACAAGTACTCTACTGAGTTGTAAAAAGGAAAGGAAATTAATCCATTAAGATGTCATATTGAGAGTTTTAACATATTATAAGATTTTAAAAGATGAAAAGCACTCATGACCTTTTCTAGCTAGCTTTCAAATTCAATTACCTATCAACTTCAGGCGCCATGGCTAGGAGAGAATTGATTTCAATACATACAAAGTTATTACAAAAGTGACTGGGCAACAGATTTTAGAATTCTCGACTAGACTGATGCATTGATTTTTCAATGATAAATAAACACAACAATTGTTCATTTTCCTTACCAAAGTTTTTAGAGAAACAAAGTGAGAATTGCATAGGTTTCAGAGATTTGTGAAAAGAGGCTTGTTTCAAAGAGAAGGATAATTCATAGATCAATAAAGATGAGTCAAGAATAATCAAGTAGGGCTTCAACAAGTGGGGGAAGAAAGGATGTGGAAGAAGAGAAGAAGTTCAAAAGGAATTATTTAGAGGAGTTTGTCACTTTTCTTCCTGCAACCAATCAAAATAAAAAGGTTAGTGATGAGTACTTCTCAAACTTCATGTCAATTTGTAGAGACCCAATTACTCCTCATTGTTCTAGGTATCAGTTGTTTAATTACTTTTATAGTAATAAAGATAGGAAAATCCTTGTATCAAATCCTGGGACATTAGGTTTGGCCAAGTTAATAGTCCCAGATGTCTTCCTACATGCATATTTGTTGGTTGAATTGGATAGAAGGTATGACACAGTCTCCAAAACCATTAGAAAGAACAATGAGACAACCCTAGTCACCCTAGATAGGGCTTCCTTTATGAAATCCTTGGGTATATACCATGCCTCTACCATAGAAATTGACCTAACCAAACTAAAAGCAAAATATAGTAGAGAGGTCAATTTGGTTAAGAATTTGATCTAATCTCACATGCCTAGGTTAAATATAAACTACGTAGCCCCACTACCACCTTCCAAAAATGCACCATATGAGTTCAAGGATCTGAACTTTTACATGAAGTACTTAGCTTATGGGCTATGTAGAGTGTTGGGAATTGATGGGTATATGGAGAGAATGCCCTCGGATTTATTGATGATCATCTTGGACATCCAGAACTCCCATGTAAATACTTATTTTGACTATATTTAGTATATTAATGATAGGATACATGAGGGCCTTATAAGTATCCAGAAGAAGACTAACCCAAAGTTCATGTTGTAATATAAGAAAATGGAAGGTTTATTAGAATGTAAGATTAAATAATGATGTGGGGTAGTAATTGAATTTATTGTTATTATTATATTTTTGAGATAGTGGAGAAGGTAAGATTGTCCTCTTAACCCCAAATTTCATAAAGGGAAGATCCAAATTGATTAACCCCAAAGAAGGGGTCAATGCAAATATGAATCAACCTATTAAGGATAGGGATAAAGAGAAAAACCCTAAATTCCATTTTATAAAAGATAGTGTGTAATATATTTAGGAAGATTAAAACTTTAATTGCAATGAATTGAAGACATGTGCTAACCTCAAAATGCAATAGATCTGAAGAATGCTATTTTTGGGTGTCTCTACTGAATTTATGGGAATTTTGCAATCGTATCTGGAATAGAAATGCAGAGATGAAGAAAATCCAGAAATCTTTTCCGAATTTGGCTCTGGTCAGAATGCATTTGGAAAGATGGAGTTGAACCACCTAGTGAATGTGGCTACTCACTAGTCAACCCATCAGGGAGATCTATTCTTAAGGAAACCTTCCAACCTTAAGGGATGAAAACATTGTAAATTGAAATTGGATGGATCAAGAGATCCATATAAATTTAAAATAGAGGGATCAAGAGATCCTATAAGGTAAAAATCCATGCTTTAAGGATTGATCTTTAATCCATAAAGGGAAAATATTTTAATTTTGAAAATATTTTGAAAGTGCGTGTGTGAAAAAAGTGAGTAGAGTGTATGCCCCCACGTTAAATTATTTTCTAACACTTTAACAGGAGCAATGGCTTTAACAGAAACATAAACAACTCTACCGATTATGTTTCCACTACAAGATTCCCCCAAAAGAAGACAAATCAAGGGAAATACCACATAAACATAAAAAGAACATAGAAGGGATCTACCTACTATGGGGTCAGTATGATCATAAGATAATATATATATGTATGATATTATAGAAAATGAATTGACATCATTCCCCAAAGAAAGCATAACTACAATCAGAATGGAGGAAAGAAAACACAAGAGTTATGAAGAAGAGTCTTTTCAGACCACAACATGGAGACCAAATAGAATCAATGCTACCATATCACAGATCCAAGCAGACTACATAAGAAAAACATTTATGAATAATAGCACTAGTACAACATAACATGAAAACAACATATAGAAGAATAAAGATACATATAGAGGAATTGTATGATAGGCTTGATTCCTTTATCACCTTGCACCAACAAAGGGTCATATAAAAGAATCTAACAAACATTTAACAAACACATTATGGGAGAAGCACAATACAATAGGAAAACAAAAAAAAGGCTACCATGAAGGACAAGCCAATTAAACGCATCACCTACTCTCCCTATCTCGGTTTATATCATTTAGGGAAGGTGGGAAACTCATAAAAGGGACTATATCCAACATAGTAGGAATAATAGCCAGTTCCAAACAAGGATCCTCTTGAGAATCGTGATGTTCAATTATAGATGTAATTATCAATTGAGTTGAAAGCATATGAGGTAAATTAGTATCAATATTGATGGTCTCATATTCATCACTAAGATCGATAGGATCATCAAGAGTATCTTCCTCATCAAGGTTAATTAAAATGGGATCTAAGATGCGAATAGAATCATCATAATCATTCATCTTAACATCATTATGAACATTAACTTCCTCCAACACATCAGGCATAGGCTAGTCAAAAGAAGGTAAATAATTTCAAAGAACAGAGGCATGGGCCCTAGCATTAGCCCTAGGCTTATTATGACATTCATTAGAAGATCGGTTACGCTTCACTTTGTTTGACACATGTTGAGAACTAGGAGGAACAACAACTGGTTCTTTCAAAGGCTCAAGAGGAGGATTCTCAGTAGGCTGAGAAGCAACACTCGGAGGTTGAGTAATATAGCTAGAAGTAATGGATAAAGGAGGTATAGAAGGAGTAGGCAAAAGAGCATGGTTAAGATCTATCTGAGGCATTCTTAACTCAACAATCTTGCGATGTTTATAGGCTTGATATGAATGGAAAGGGTTATCAGGATGTGGAGGACATGAATTAGGTAATGAAGGCCAAAATAAATCAAGAGTAGCACAATCTCTAGGCCTAGAAGATTAATACAAACTATAATTAATCATTTTCACTTCTCCATTATGAATGAACTTAATACACTTATGAATAGGAGAAGCAACGACATGCATGGCAGTTAACCAAGGCAAACCAAAATTGACTTGAAACTAATCAGAAGTAGCAATGACAATGAAGGTAGTATCTACAAATTTACCACAAAGTTCAACAAGAAAGTTAATAGAACCAAGTGAAGGATAGAGACAACCATTACAAGTTTGGATCCATGCATCAGATGTATCATAAAAATCACATTGTAGATTTTTCATAAAAAGATTTTGATGATATGTAACTAATTGAATGTTTGATAATGTTAAGTTGAAGATAATGCAGGTCATTAAATCAGTTAATGTATTATATTGTCATTGATGTAAACTTGATATCATCTGTATGGTCATATACATAATGCCAAAGACTTCAGAGAACCAAAGGAACCAAAGTTATGCTTTCAACAATACATAAAAGTCAAGTATTCACTAAGTGACAAACAACACCGACAAAGTGCAAACCGACAGATAGAGAAAACATGAGTAGTCACAGTGATACCCGACGATCAGAAGCATAGTGTTTCCTAATGAAGCAAAAATACAGAATGCCCGATGAGAAAAGTTAGAAGGTTTCCCAAAAACCAAAGATACAAAGTTTCTCGATGAGTAAAATTCCAATGATGCCCGATGGATGGAGATCATGAAGCTAACTAGAGTCTCACTGACAGATCAGTCAGTTGTCACCAACAACTAACTATAGTGGTGACTGACAGAACAGAGAGTTCAGAAAATGACAAAATATCTAGCTGGCAGAGTTAAATATAGACTTAACCGGTTGTCTACTTTATTTTATTTGACAAAAGATAAGTGATTGATTTAAAGATGAGTTGTATAGTTGGCAAGAATATATCTATGAGACAAATCAAGAGTTATGCTTTAAATCTAATTGGCTGGATTGTTTATCACACCAAGAATCAAGAACTAAGAAACAATGAATATTGTGTCTATATAAGAGACAAGCTTAATTCATTTATGAATGGGATTAAGGGGAGTGAATAGAAAGAGGATGCTGAAGAGAAACTAATGAAGAAAAAATTCATGCAGTGATGATCAAACAAGATGAAGGAGAGCTAAGGAATTTTGCACACAATCGAAGAACAGTGAGCACAACATCACAGAGCAGAAAGTGTGGAGCACAAGGATTAAATTGATACATTGGTCAGAGAGGTAATGTACTTAAATAGATCTGGAAATATGCAATTCAAGTTGAAATATGAACAATTCATAGTGTTTCAGTTTAATCATTGAAGCATCAAGTCTCTTAACCGAGCAACACTTAACAATCTTCTATATATTGAGGTACATCTCAAGGAGTGCCAAAAAGGTTGATTCATGAAAGTAGCATTAGACTTGTCTAATACCTATTGATAGTCTAAGAAGGAGGCTGATTCAAGGATGGTAGTAATAGATGCCCGATACTAAGTGAAAACCTCTATGTATAAAATCCTCTAATAAGGTCACACTTAACAGTGTGTTTGTAACCTTTAACAAGGTTGGCTCCTAATAGGGCTCACTTTAGAAGAGTGAAAATTTGGGGTACGGGTCCTAGTGGTTTTTCCCTTAATAGGGTTTCCACATTAAAATTCATGTGTTATGTGTGTATGATTAATTTCTTTACTATTTTGCATCTTACATAGCTAACTTTGGATTGATCGGTATACTCTGCTTATTTATTGAGTTTCAGTAAATAGTTATACTGCTTATCGGCAATCAAGAAAGAATAAGTATTGACAAAGAAAACTGACAAATAGTTAATCATTATTAGTATTTCATGGCATGCATCTTGTAGGGACATAATAATCTGAGAATTATTGTTTGGTGGTTAATTTTGAAGGATAAATTTTTAAGGCCACTGATTCACCCCCCTCTCAGTTATTACTAACAATTGGTATCAGAGCTTGTGTGCTTAGAAAGGAAGGTTTCAAGACCTAAGTCAAGATCACAAGATGAATAGATGAGATGTGCTCAAGTTGAAAAAAGACAACTTTGCTTCATGAAAAAGAAGGATGAGACTCCACTTATTAGGTATTGGTAATGATGTTACTCAAATCCTAGATACTAAATATGTGTTGCCCACATGAGTATTAACAGTAGCTCAATTGAGAGAGAAGCATGAGCACAACTACATGGTCATGGAGATTTATTCCTCACTCTTTGATGCTGAATTTAAAGATGTCAAAGATTGCAAAACTCCAAAGAAGATGTGGGACAAATTGAAGCTTGTACATGGAGGTGATACAAATGTTTTGGGAGACAAGGAAAAAATCCTTAGAGGAAAGTTTGATGATCTCAGAATGAAAGAAGGAGAAAACATCACATAGTACAACACAAGAATCAAATAAGTATTCAATGCTATATGAGGAGTTGGAGGTACACTTGAAGAGGAGACAATGGTAATTAAAATCTTAAGAACCTTACTACCTGTATATGCTATTAGATTTTCTTCCATTCAGGAAATGAGAGCAGTAGCAAACAATACAGTCACTCTTGATAGTTTAATTGGTAGACTGATTTAATTTGAGATGAATAACTTTGATAATAGTGTCTTACCAAACTTAGAGTCTACATTTAAATCTTCTATGAGAATAAGCAAGTCAAGTCATAGACACACATCTAGAAGAGATAGTGAAAGTGAAAGTGAAGAAGAAGATCTAGATGAAATAGAAGAACTTATGGCTAGAAGAATGCAGAGAGGAAAAGGTAAATACAAAGGAATTTTACCACTTGTATGCTTTAATTGTAAAAAGATTGGACACTTTGCTGCAAGATGTCCTAACAGAAGAAAAGATGATAGAGTTAATGATAGATCTTTTGAGAAAAAATCCAACAGAGGTGATAAGAAAGATTACAGAAGTTAGTGACAATTAGAAAGAAGAGATACCCAAGACTATAATGACAAAGGAAAGAAAGCCAACTACCTAGCTTCTTGCAAAGATGAAGATACTGACACCGAACCTAATGAAGACATCAAGATGATGTTTGTGGCTATGAAAGATGATTCAGATGAAGATGAAAGGTATGTAGATACTGCACTCATATATAAGGTTAGCAAGAATGACATCTGGATTATAGATAGTGGCTGCACTCATCACATGACCGGTGACAAAGAAAAGTTTAAGACTTTTGAGTCTTATAATGGTGGTATAGTAAGAATGGGTAATGATACACCTTGTCCAATTGAAGGTAAAGGAACTATAATGTTGAATAACCTGATTAAATGTGAAAATTATTATTGGGTAAAAGGATTGAATTATAATCTGTTGAGTGTTTCTTAGCTAAATAATTCAAGTCACAAAGTAGCATTTGAGAATAAGAAGGCAAAGATCTTCAATGAATCAGGAAGATTGATTGGTACCGGTGAAAAAACAAAAGGTAACTTATTCTATCTAAATGATACTAACACCACTTGCTTAATGACTAGAAATGAAGACATATAGTTGTGGCACAAAATATTTTGTCATGTGAATTTTGACAACATGATGAAAATAAGCAGAAGGAGAGATGTAAGAGGCTTACCGATGATGTCAAATTCTGACAACATCATGTGCAAGAATTGTCAAAAAGGTAAGATGACAAAGTCTAGTTTCAAAAGTAAAACCAATACATCTAATGATATTCTAGAATTAGTCCATACTGATCTATGTGGACCAATGAGGACAAAGAGTTATTATGGAGATAGATATTTTATTCTCTTTGTTGATGATTACTCTAGAATGATGACAGTTATGTTTCTAAAAGATAAATCTGAAGCATTCAAGATGTTTAAATGGTATAAGGCTATGGTAGAGAAACATAGTGGTAAGGATTTGAAATGCTTAAGATCAGATAGAGGAGGAGAGTTTATATAAGATGAATTCACTAACTTCTGCAATGAGCATGGTATAAAAAGATAGGTTTCTGCACCAAGAACACCATAGAAAAATGGGATTGCTAAGAGAAGGAAAAGATCCATAGTTGATTGTGCTAGAACACTGATGATAGAGAAAGGCATCACCCAAATCTTCTGGAGAGAATTTGTCAGTACTACTGTCTACATATTAAACAAAGTACAAATGAAGAAGGACACAAAGAAGAAACCCTATGAGCTATGGTATGGTAAAACACCCAATGAAAGTTACTTCAAAATATTTGATAGTTAATGTTATATCTTAAAGGATGATATAAATGGAAATCTTGATGCCAAGAGTTATGAAGGTATATTTCTAGGGTATTCCACCAAGAGCAAGGCTTATAAATGTCTTATCAAGGCTTCTAACAAAATTGTTGAAAGTGAAAATGTTAAGATAGATGAATTTGCAGAAAAGAATGAGCTGAAAAGCACAAAAGAACCAAAGGACTACAACAAGTTTGTATACTATGAAGAACCTAACACTCTACCCAAGCAACAATGCTTAATTCCAGAGCAATAGAATGTTGTAACCGATAGTCAGGCTACAAATACCGACGGTTAGGATAATAATCAAAATAATATACAGAGTGATGAAGAACATAATGAAGGAAAAAATGATGATCAAGATGATAGACAAAGAGTTGAAAAAGTTCTTTCCAGATATGTAAGAAGGAACCATCCAGAGATCTAGATCATAGGAGACAAGAAAGTTGGTACAAGAACAAGAAGTAAGTCTCTAAACATAAGTTGTTTAATTTGTGAGTTTGAACCAAAATATGTCAATGCTTCACTTGATAATGAAGAATGGATAAGTTTCATGACTGATGAGATTGAGAAGATATAGAAGAACAAGACATGGTAACTTGTGCCAAGACCAGATGACAAGAATGTCATCGTTACTAAATGGATATTCAGGAACAAGCTGAAAGAGAATGGAGAAGTCACAAGAAACAAAGCAAGACTAGTATGCAAGGGGTATGCACAAGAGGAAGGTATTGACTATGGAGAGACCTTTGCACCCATTGATAGGCTAGAAGGTGTAAGAATACTACTTCCTTATGCTGCATTCAAAGGATTCAAGGTATACCAGATGGATGTCAATTCAACATTCCTAAATGGAATACTTGAAGAAGAGGTATACATTGAGCAACTAGAAGGGTTTGTAGATCTAGAAAAGAGAAACATGGTGTTTAGAATTCAAAAAGCCTTGTATGGATTGAAACAAGCTCCTAGAGCCTGGTATGAATGACTTCATTCCTATCTTATAAGTATTGGATTTGTAAGGACTAGTGAAAATAGTAATGTTTATTTGAAGGAAGATACTGATGTTAACACTTTGATTGCTAAAATATTTGTTGATGACATCATATTTGGAGGCAATGATATGCTATGCAAATAATTTGCTAATGAGATGAGCAAAGAGTTTGAGATGTCTATGTTTGGAGAGATCAAGTTCTTTCTTGGTCTATAGATCTTGCAACAAAGTGTGGGTATTTTCATTACACAGTCCAAATACATTAAAGAGGCCCTGAAAATATTCAAGATGGAAGATTCCAAACTAGTTGGAACACCGATGGCTATTGGATGTAAGTTGACAAATGAGGACAAGACATCAAAGGTAAATCAGAATTTGTACAAATCAATGATTGGAAAACTCATGTATATTGTACACACTAGACCAAATATTGCACATGCAGTAGGAATTATTGCTAGATTTTCTGCTAACCCCAGGGAATCACATATGAGTGCTGTGAAAATAATTTTAAGATATCTGAAGAATACCGAGGAATATGGCTTATGGTATAGAAGAGAAGGAAAATTTTAACTTAAGGTGTTTACCGACGTTGATTGGGCTGGAAATCTTGATGACTGGATGAGCACAACTAGAGGATCATTCTTTATGGTTGATAGACTTGTCACATGGATTAGAAAAAAGAAAGGATGCATCTCTCAGTCTACTGCAGAAGCAGAGTATGTTCCTGTTGCTGCAAATTGCTCAAATATTGCATGGACCAAATAGTTACTAGAAGGTATGCATATGAAGATCCTAGAACCAGCAATTATCTATTGTGATAATACTAGTGCAATAAACATTTCCAAGAATCCAGTCATGCATGCTAAGACTAAACACATTGTCATCAAGTATCATTATTTGAGAGAACAAGTTAAAGAAAAAGAAGTGATACTTGAGTGTGTGCAATCCAAAGAACAATTAGTTGATATCTTCACCAAGCCACTGCCCAAGGATGCATTTGAGTACTTGAGAAAGAGACTAGTGGTCAAACCCTTGTCTACCAGTCTATAAAATGACTAGAAGGTTGCATCAGCCTACATATTATCAGAATATCATTAATGTTGATGCAAGAAAAGAGATGAACTTCAAGGCTACATCTATATACAGACAGGTATATATCATCACCGAGCACCAGAGCATATTATTGTATTACTGATGGATATGGGAAATTCAAGGAATATATTATGGATGGAGAGAAATGATTGTTTGACATTAATGTCAGATATTTGTGAGATATTTGTTTGGCATTGTTGTCAAAGGGAGAGAGATTATCCATATTATCACATTCTTCAGAAAAGGGAGAGAGATTATCCATTATCACATTACTCCAACAGGGAGAGATTATATCCTTAGGGAAAGAAATTTTATGGAAAGATCATACAAAGGAAGAGTTGCTGACAAGAGAAAAAGACATCAAAAGAAAAGAACAATCAAGGGAGAGAAATTGACACAAGGAGAGAGAAAAACACTTTAGAAGCCAGATAGCTGCAAGAATAAAATCTAAGCTAAAATAGAGCTTACTGACGGTGAGACATTTATCGGTTAACAGAACAAAAAGATTGGTAGTTTGATGAATCTCAACTATTGTATTAGAAATGGTATAGTGTGATAATATAGAATGTTGCCACCAATGCCAAGGGAGAGATTGATGATATGTAACTGATTGAATGTTTTATAATATTAAGTTGAAGATAATGCAGGTCATTAAATCAATTAATGGACTGTATTTTCATTGATTTCAAATTGATATCATCTGTATAGTCATATACATAATGCCAAAGAATTTAGAGAACCAAAGTTATGCTTTCAGGAATACATAAAAGTCAAGTATTCACTAAGTGAAAAATAACACTGATAGAGTGCACACCAACAAATAAAGCAAAGAAGAATAGTTACAGTGATACCTGACGATCAAAAGCATAGTGTTGCCCAATTAAGAAAAACTATAGAATGCCTAATGAGCAAAGTCAGAAGGTTGCCTGATGACCAAAGATACAGAGTTTCTAGATGAGTAAAATTCCAATGATGCCCGATAGATGGATATCATGAATCTAATTGGAGTATCACCAATGGATCAGTCAGTTGTCACTGACAACTAACTATAGTGGTGGCCGACAGAACAGAGAGTTCAGAAAATGACAAAATATCTAGCTGGCAGAGCTAAATATAGACTTAACTGATTGTCTACTTTTTTTTATTCGACCAGAGATAAGTGACTGATTTAAAGATGATTTGTACATTTGGAAAGAAGATATCTATGAGACAAATTAGGAGTTATGCTTTAAATCTAATTGGCTGGATTGTTTATCACGCCAAGAATCAAGAACCAAGAAATAATGAATATTATGTCTATATAAGAGAAAAGCTTAATTCATTTACGAATGGGATTAAGGGGACTGATTAGAAAGAGGATGTTGAAGAGAAACTAATGAAGAACAAATTCATGCAATGTTGATCAAACAAGCTGAAGGAGAGCTAAGGAATTCTACAGACAACCGACGAACAGTGAGCATAGCATCACAGAGCAGAAAGTGTGGAGAACAAGGATTGAATTGATACATTGGTCAGAGAGGTAATGTACTTAAATAGATCTAAAAATCTACAATTCAAGTTGAAATATGAATAGGTCATAGTGTTTCAGTTTAACCATTGAAGCATCAATTCTCTTAACCAATTAGGACTTAACAACCTTCTATATATTGAGGTACATCTCAAGGAGTGCCAAAAATGTTGATTCATGAAAGTAGCATTGGACTTGCCTGATACCTATTGAAAATCTAAGAAGGAGGCTGATTCAAGGATGGTAGCAATAGATGCCTGATACTAAGTGAAAACCTCTATGTATAAAATCCTCTAACAAGGTCACACTTAATAGTGTGTTTGTAACCTTTAACAGGGTTGGCTC
>MU223492.1:422039-434625 GCA_018584345.1 Thuja plicata | reverse complement strand
AGGCGGAATGAGGCGAGCGGTCCAAGAGGGACAATTGAGCAGAATGAGAAATTGAATCTTGTGGCTCAGTTTGGTGGCGATTGGATGAGAAGCGAAAAAGATAGGGAAAACCCTAAAATTTGATAAAAGAGGGATTTAGGGCTTTGATATGTAAAATTTGGGGTTGGGTCGTCAAGGAAGGAAGTATGCGAAACGGTATTTTAAGCGTTCTAAGGAAGTGTGACAGAAAACGGAAGGAAAGCAAGGAAGCTATGGCTAAAAAACTGAAAAAAAATTATTTATTTATTTATTTATTTATTTTTTTTGGACTCAGGAAAATTTACTGAAATACGGAATAACAGAAAAGAGGTATTGCAATAACCAGAGATAATAGATTTGAAAGGAACCTGAAGGCCATGACGGAAAAAAATTTGACGTAATTTCCACCCAGCGAGCCCAAGAAAGTGCTCTGATACCATATGTGAGGAACCTCCTTACAACAATATGGTGAAAATGCACAAAATAACAGAATATAGAGCAACAGCAGAACTCAGAATGAATCTATTGATCGCGGGCCACTTCGAGGGGGTAACCTCCTTTGAGCAAGCTCAATACAATAAATTCGACGGTGTCCATCAAAGGCCTTAACCTACTCTTATATACTAAGTACGATCTAGAAAAGTAATACTACCTATGCATGTGGGATAATAAAATATACTCACAGGACGACTTACAAAGCATATGCGTCCGATAACACTACACTAGAAAAATAAACAAAAGGAACACACAGGTTCCTAACAAGCGACTGCATTTGCCTGTTTATTTATCTTGACATAGTTGTTAGATTTCTAAAACTTATTAGGATTAGGAGCAGCATCACTCTTATCAACTAGAATAGGAGCCATTGGAGTGTTTCTCTCAAAGTAACTCACTTGTAATTGATAATGATGAAGTGCTACACAAAGTTGTTGAAAAGAGGTAAATTCAGTAAGCAAAATCTTATCTCTAATATTCTTTTGTAAATTTGAAATAAACATATGATGAATATCAATATTAGGAACATGATAAGAAATCTGAGCATACAAATGATTAAATATATCAAAAAAATTAGTCAATTTTTCCTTAGTGTTTTGTTTACAATACAATAGATCAGTTAAGAAAACTTGTGGACCAATGTTATTTTGAAATTGCTGGATAAAATTACTAGCAAGTTTAGGAAAATAATCAATAGAATAAGGAGGTAAAGAGAAATACCATT
The DNA here is from genome assembly GCA_018584345.1 of Thuja plicata. Classification (NCBI taxonomy): domain Eukaryota; kingdom Viridiplantae; phylum Streptophyta; class Pinopsida; order Cupressales; family Cupressaceae; genus Thuja; species Thuja plicata. The sequence continues at coordinate 433,388 of MU223492.1, read as the reverse complement.
GCAAGGCTTTATCATGAAAATTTCTAGCAAACAACTTGGCTAAAATCATATGGTCATGAACATAATCACTACAAAGGATTTGAAATGTTTTAACATGAGTAACATGATCTCCCTTACCATTTTAATTCTCAAGATGAGGCATTTTGGCTTGCTGAGGAAAAAGAACATGAATAATGTCTAGGGATAAAGGACTACCCATGTCACATGTAGGAATACTGAACTTGGATTGAGTTAAGGATGCATATTTTTGTTGTAGTAAAGATGACACAATTTGAGCCAAACTAATGATTGTGGAATCATTAGAAGAAATAGGTGGCATAGAAACATTAGGAACACTAGGACAAGTGTAGGAAGAAACAAGAATGGAAGACACAATCGGTGGAACACTTTGAACCACAGCTGGAAGAGGATTGGAATAAGCAAAAGGAACACTATGGTAAGAAGGTTTTGAGGTAGGTAGAGACACCGGTGGAATACTCAAAGGAATAGATGGAATTGGAAGAGATGTAGTCATCATAGGAGGAGTGTAAGTAGGAATTCTAGGTAAAGGAATGAAAAAGATTCCCCACTAGTGACAGGAGGAGTGAATCCTAGATCTTGAGCCTCTTGAGATAAAGTTTTAACATTCAAATGCACAAGATGAGTGATACCATGCAAGAGATTAACATCTTGATCACTATCACCAAGGAATTTCTTAAGAGCCTCTATAGCTTGGATATAATCTTGATTATGGTTTTCTTGAATAAGATAATTTCCCATTTTATCAAGTTCGGTTGAAAGTTTTTTGACTTGTTCAAGAGGAAATATTAAAGCATCATCCTCATCATGAGATGAGTGAGAAGAGTTATGCTCCGTAGAAGAATTAGAATCATGAGTTATCAAATTGTCATTTGGGATCCTATGGAAAGGAGAGGAAGACTCAAGATCAAAGGAACCCATAAGTCTACAACTTCTTCTAACTGGGATACTATAAGTAGGAATAGAAGTAGTAAATCTCATGCACCAATGCAATGCAAATGAACTAATTTAGGAAACACAATATTTTGATTTTAATTTTTGAAATGTAAATGCAAGAACATAAAAGAAAGATAATCTAATATACATGCAATATCCAACATAAAAATGTAAATCTAACACCAAAAAGAAAGAGTTATCTATCGCATGTTCACCAAAATGTAATATAAGAAAATGGAAGGTTTATTATAATGTAAGATTAAATAATGATGTGGGGTAGTAATTGAATGTATTGTTATTATTATATTGCCAAGATAGTTGAGAAGGTAAGATTGTCCTCTTAACCCCAAATTGCAAAAAGGGAAGATCCAAATTGATTAACCCCAAAGAAATGGTCAATGCAAAATTGAATCAACCTATTAAGGATAGGGATAAAGAGAAAATTCCTAAATTCCATTTTATAGAAGAGAGTGTGTAATAGATTTAGGAAGATTAAAACTTTATTTGAAATGAATTGAAGACATGTGCTAACCTCAAAATGAAACAGATCTAATGAATGTTGTTTTTGGGTGTCTGTACTGAGTTTCAGGGAATTTTGCAACCGGATTTGGATTAGAAACACAGAGACAAAGAAAACCCAGAAATATTTTCTGAATTTGGCTCAGGTCTGATTTTGACCCAAAAATGAATGTCACCTTTGACCCTAAATGTCTAACTCTGACACAAAAATTCTGATTTTGACCTGCATAGTCTGACAAAAAATATGTTTCCAGATCTTGATAGTTTTCCAAAAAAGGTATCTGGATGTGCACTCCAATTCGCTATTCCAAACCTGTTCCTGCAAGAAAAAGGGTTTTTTTTTGTTGGGGGGAAGGGGTTTGCCTTGGTCAAACCCCATTTTTGGAATTAACCTTATAATTTAGTTGAAATTGCATAGATAAACAAAGTAAATGAACAAATTTACCTTGCTTGTATAGAAACCTTTGTGGTGGATTCGAATCTTTGGGTCCAAAAGTATGTATGCACCAAATGGATGTAGAATGTTGGATGTAGGATGTCTCAAATAAATTTCTTATAGATCTTCAACACCAATGTGTAATGGATCTTTTAATAGAAAGAGGCTTGGATAAATTTGGATGGAGAAATATTCAACAAGAGGACTCCACAGAGCTTGAATCCTTCAAAAGCTACCAATGGATCTCCTTGATGAATTGAATGCTTGGATGCTTGAGAGTAGATGATTTCTTCTTATCTTTCTTCAAGTCTTTCTTCTTAGCTTGTCCTTCACACTTAGATTTTACTTTGATCATTCTTTCTTAGTTGATGATTTATGGTTAGAGAAAATGAGAGGAGAAGGCTTCTTTATATATGAATCTAGGGTACAATCCTTTATAGAGTCCTACATAGGAGAATAAAATTCCAATTAGACCTATATCCCTAAAATTGGACCTATATTAAATATAATTTCAAGATTCGTTGCCCCGAAGACTAAAATAGCTGACCCGGAAGTGGGAATTAAATCTTTCTGAAGCCCGACATCTGAAAACCCTGTAAACTTTAAATCTGGACCCTGGGTCAGAATCAAGGTCAAATCTGACCTAGGTTAGGGTTGAGGTTGACCTTAATCTAGGTCAGGGTCAAGGTCAGCCTTGACCTAGAAAGGTTGACTTTGACCATGAGGTCAAGAATCTCATATTTGCAAGTTAAAATGCCAAAGATAGGTTGGAGAGAAGTGAGAAATGGGGCAGAACAGGGGGAAAGCCAAATCCAAGTCAGAGACCCATTCAAGGCACTTAACATGACACCAAACCATTTACTCGGAGGGCTAAACTAGTCCAAAATGGAAGTGCTTCCATTTTCTGATGAAACACATGCATTATTCAATTCTAATGCATTTGATTTTTTTACACAATATACATAGCATGGATACTAAAAATTTGAGACCAAGGACACATTTCCAAGGTCATGAAAACCCTGTGTAGTTTTGGATTAGGGTTTGGAACTACACATCTAATGAGAATGAGTTATGTGGTTTTTCAAAATTGGATTGTACATCAAATTCTAACTATGTTGGGTACAAACATGACCAGGTTAACAATCAAAGTGCTAAGGCTTCAGAGTCCTTGTGAGTATGTTGATAAGTGGCCAAGGGATCACAATTGGGGAGATTTCTATTTAGAAAATACCTACACACTAATCAGGGTGTATGGATGTTCTCATTTACCACATGTACTTCTTAGCTTTTTTCCTCCAAGGATTGCATTAATAGAATTCATCTTGCAACTCATATGGACATACAAAGAACACTTGGCCCCACATAGGAAAGGTACATTTACACCAAGGCAATTTAGTGATGTTGATTTTACTATTGGGAAGAAGGCCAAGGAGGAAATAAACAAGTGGTTGGGGCATTTCAAGATGAGCATGGCCATATACAGATATGTGGACCCTTAGGGTTTCATCAAAAGTGCCAAGAAACTGCAAACCCAGATTGTCACTACCATCAGAGAACATGAAGGGTGTTATGAGGAGGATGTCATCATAAATTTTCTTGAGGATGAATAGGTAGCAAGAAGAGATGAAAAATACTTGGATTTGATCCATTTGGATAAGGAAATGAAAAATGCAAGGATTCCTTTTGGAGGTTTCTTCCCTGGAATTCCTTATATAAATATGATTACAAAGATTATCAAAATGTATGATACTTTGTATAATCAATTGGAGAATCATATAAAGGAGAAACAAAAGGCCCCTGAAAAGAACTGATCTCTGAGTATGAGGAAGATAGTGAGGGAGGGTATAGGAATTACAGTCCACCTTAATCAAATGTGCCACCTGGTTTCAAACAAAGTTCAAAGGCTCATGATACTGGGGCAACAAGTGAGCCTCCAAGGAAAAAATAGAGAACAAAACATGGAGAGCCTTCTCAGTCAAGAACACGAGGAAAGAAGAAAGATAGAGTAACTTCCCTAGTAATTGGTGATAGGTATTATCATCACCAATTAAGAAAAAATATTAGAGAGGGAAAGAAAAATAAGAGAGAGATCCAAGAAGAGGTGGAATTTCCCCTCCAATTGTGCAAGGATGAAATAGAGATCTATCAAGAAGAGTTTATGAATGGTGATGCATTCATTAAAATTGATGAGGTAATTAACTTTCTTATTTGGAGAAAGCAACAAGAGGTTGGATCTCAGTTGTAGATAATAGAAGGTGGTAACTTGGGGGATGAAGTCTTGCAGGCTTTGAAATCCTATGACCCTAAATCTAAGACCGTCACACCAGAGGAGGCTAGGCAATTGGGAAATTCTAGTAGAATTTTTATTGTTCTTGGATGGGATATAGCCTCTGCATTCATCATTGATCAGATTAGGAAGAAACCAGAGGCTAAACTGTCTTCTAAGACACAAATAGGGGAAATGATAAGAGGTTGTGGATATGATCTAAGATCCCAAACTCTAGCTATGTGGTCCTTGGCTCCAAGAACACAAAAGCCATCTCTAATCAGTGTAGAGGAAAAGATGGATGGGGACAAGATCATTTGGACTATCCATAACATCTCTGACATGGAAATATCCCAAGCTATTACTCACTTTTCCCACCTAAATGAGGAAAAAATTGAGCAATTGTTAGCAAGGTATGGAAGGCTCTTTGATGAGTCAATTGTTGTGGAAAAGGATAGAGAGAAATGCTTGATGCAAATAAAGGCATTACAAGAGAAAGTGGAAGCTCTAAATAAGTAGTTGGAAGAGGCCCCCAAATCTCTTCCTCCTTCAGCCAAATAATTTGCATCTGTATAGACTGATGTCACTGAGGACCTTCTACATGATACAAAGAAAGTAGACAAGGACAGGAATGAGGTTTGCCTCTCTACATTGATAAGCATCTTGCAGCATAGGATATATATTTTAAAGGAAAAGTTTGATACAATGCACAAGGTATATATTAAGTTGCATGATCTAAAAAAGGTGGTAAAAGGACAAGTAGAAAATATGGAGTCATTTTTCAGTGTTTGGTCAGGCAGGGCATCCTTGTTTGAGAGGTTAGAGGCTTTGAAACCCCACAGGACAGATCTTCCTCAATTAGTGTGTCAAGTGGGGGAGATGATAGAGAAAATTGGCACATATCTTTCCTTTTTCAAAGGTAAAGCAAATCAAATCCAAGAAAGGATAAGCATGTTTGGTCCTAATTTCAACAAGTTTATCCCTCCTATCAAAAAGGAAAATGATAAGACCAAGGCTATTGAGGAATGGAGAGGAGAGTTAGGTCAACCTACCTGAGTTTAGGACTCAAATAGAAGAAGGATGAGAATCCTTATTTTACTGGTATTTTCTCTTGTCAAGTTCATGGTATAGCTTGTAAAGCTCTACATAAGATTGGTTATTCTCATTTGTAGAATGCGTTAGGGATACACAAAAAAATTTCATCCCAATTGATAAGTCATGTGTTTCAAAGGTTTAATCCAGGTTCTGAGTTGTTTAAAACTCTAGTAATTGTTTTTTCAAGCTTTGGGTCATCGATCTAAAAACCTAAGGTTCTAAGGGTTGTTCTAATTTTGAGTTACTTTATTTGGTTAGCTAAAGTCTTATGAACCCATGTGTTTATTTTATCATCAGGCGGGGCCATACATTTGTTTATCCTATAGACCTAACATTTTAATTATTTATCCTATGTCTAGATTCCCCATGGGACCTTTTATTTTTACATCATGTGTCATACAGCTCCAATTTGATCCAACAGATAGCACATTTCCTTAACTGAAAGATGATCGAGATCTACCTATCATGACATTGCACCTAAAGGCCATGTGTCTTTGGTGGGTCTGACATATGTTTAAATGTTATTATAAAGTGTGTGCATATTATATTTGTTCCAATGGATAGAGAATTTCTTTAATCTCATGATGCATTTGATCTACCATTCAAGGCATTGTACCTATGTGACATCTGTCTTAGTGGGTCTAGATGAAGTCAGAAAAGTCAAAGTAAAAGGTAAGTACATTAGACTTGATCATGCGGTTGGTGAAAACCCTCAGTAGAAAGATGATCAAGAGCTATTCATCAAGGCATCATGCCTGAGTGACACTTGGCATATGGCGGGCCCTATTCAGCGATAAATAATAAAGTAAAGATGAAGTAACTTAAAGTTCATCGAACAATTGGCATAATGCCTCAGCCCAGAGATGAAAAGTGTTTAAGGATTAAGGAATTGCACCTAGATGATGTGTGTCCTATCCAAGAGTTTAAACCTACAATTTTTAAGATGGTGGATAAGTAACCTGTGATCAAGTCAAATCAAATATGACGGTTGGTGTGATTCCTTAATCATAGATGTAGATCAGATAACCTTTGAGGCATTGTGCCTCACTATCACGTGTCTTTCATAAGTTTGTGGGGCTTGCAGTTATAAAGTAAATGGTAGGGTTAATATATGATGAAGTGGGTTTTGATCGGACGAATGATGTAAATCCTCAAAGAAAATATGATCATGATCTAGCTATTAAGGAATTGCGCTAGCACAACACATGGATAAGTGATGGGACACAACCGGAGGTAAAGGAAAGTAAAACACTGATAATTTTAAAAGGATCCAACGGTGACCGTGAAGCCTTAAGCCCGAGATGTAAGGATATTAACCATTGAGACATCACACTTAAGTGATACATAGCATAAATGAGATCATGGGTCGCACGTTGTAAAGGAATGTAAAGATGATGTAAGTGGATGTTAATCGGATGGATAGTGCAAAGGCTTAGCCAAAAGATGATTGGGATCTACTCATCGAGGCATTGCACCTAACAAACACGTGTCCAAACTATATGCACCCTAAAATGGTCGCCTAGATTATGGGCCCCATTTATCAATTTATCAAATTCCTGAATCAATGCTTTGCAACATTTTCAATTCAAATCAATTTCCTTGATCAAATTGTAATTAATTCAATTATTTCAATATTTCCTAAGGTTTGATCATTTTTATTTAATTAAAAGATTTAATCTCCCTTTTAATTAAATAAAATTCATCTTATTAAATTAAATTCCTTCCATTTAATTAAATAAAATTCTTCTAATTTATTTAATTAAAAGAAAACCCCTCTTTTAATTAAATAAATAAAAATCCCCACTTAAAGCACATTATTTGATGAAAAAGGAAATAAATTAAATAAAAATCCTTTTTTCTTCACATCTTCCTAAGTGGTGGGTTTTTTGCCTCTTAATCATAGCTTTTGATTTTTGCCTCTTAATATCTACCATCCGTTTATCTTTAAAAGGAAACCTCTCCTTCTCATTTGAGAATCAAGATTTTATGCTATTGTTATGCTGTAGGTTTGGAGAGCAATTTTGGAGGAGAATTTGAGCACTCAAACTTGGATATTGCAACTTCTCTCTTCTTGTCTTCTTCTTGCATCCATGGCTATTCATGTAGATTACATTCATATTAGATTAAATTCATATTTTCTTCCATAGATTAAGCTTGCATGTTTCCTTTTATAGATTAATCATGCATTGTTATCATATAAATTAATTTATTTTTATGCATTGTTATCATATAGAATAGATTTTATTTTCATGCATTGAATCTCTCATTTCATGGTGTACTTGCATAGGCACAACTAGGTCAATCTGAGGGCCTCCATCACAAACCTTTGTACTCCATGACTATGGAGCTATGAGTCAATATTTGAGGCCTCATTCTTGAGCAACCTTGAATGAAATGATTCATAGAAGTGTGACACATTGTTAGCACACTTTGTTGGCGCCCACTGTGGGGCATGATGCTCCTTATTTTCCTTCATTTTATTCAGATTTTCAGATTTTCTAATCTTTACATGGTTATTTTATTGAAGTTTTTCAAGCCTAACCCTTATGTAGGATGAGTTGAAGACAAAACCTAGGGTTTTTTGAAATATTTGATCATATCTCCCAAACAGCTTGGAGGTTTGGTCTAAAATTGTTTTTGCAGGTTGGCATTGGGTCACAGGTGTCTTAGTTTGAAAATCATATTTTTCGGATCACTTTTCCACGATTTATAATTTTTTTTATGATTTTTCATGAAAATTCATTTCTAGTCACAAATCAGCGAATTTATCAGAAAAATTTACATTTCTAGAAAGCTCTTGGAATTCTATAGGGAGTATGTTTTCTATATTTTTTGTTTTGATGACAAATAATGGCTTAAAAATCTAATCTTTAAAAAATTGTCTATTTTGATAAATAGGGTCCCTAGGGTACAAATCAAAAAATATTGTTAAACAATTTATATTTTTGGAAATCTCTCTATTTGTTAATAGGGGTCTCTTCTTTCCATTTATATTTTTAGGGCCGAAATCATAGCAGACAAATCAGATCTTGTTGACTAGGTCAAAAATCAAAATTAAAAAAATGGACATTTAATGATTAGCTTGTACTTATTTTTCACATGGTTCAATGCATGATGTGAGTTATCATTTGGATTATTTTCTGGTTATTATTTCTCCTAACAATTGATTTTCAGATCTAACCCCAGGGTTTGCATAAGTTGAATATACATTGCATATCTTGTTTGCTTGTTGAAGAGTTCGTGGAGATTACTTGGACTTGAGTGGATAAACAACAAAACACTCGCGTTGCTTTGGATTTGAGGTATTTTGTTGCATCTCTATAACATTTAGATTTTGGAAATAATAATGAACATCTCATGTGTTTAGCTTGAGTGTTTTCTTGCTTTCATAGATCACATTTCCAATTGGTGCTCTAAAAATGGACCTAGATTTGCTTTCTTGCATATATGTTTCACATAGTAATTAGGCCCTATGAACACTATTTGTGGAAATCTTGAGAGAGTGGGCTTCATTTTCTTTTCTTACATGTGAATCTCTTCTTGATGATAGATCCCCTTGTAGGTAGGGAAGGATTTGTCATTACTTCAAACTTGGTTTAGTCTTCAGCTTTGATTGGTACTTTCTCTCTTGAGATTGGTGGTCATTGTTGTTGATTTTAACTTGGGTGAGGTGATTTCAAGTTAGTGGGTCAATTAATCTTGTTTTATATGTTTGGGTGAGGTGAAGAGGCTAGAGGATTATGCTCTTTTCCCTTTTGGGAGAATCAGAAACTTGGAACCCTTGAATCCAAACCAAGTCCCCATGTGGTTCATCTTGTGAGTCTTCCTTATTAGAGAGGTTTAACCATAGTGGACATTTCCTTTATTGGGTAAACCATGTGGACATAACCTCAAGCGGTAATAGCCATTTTTTCCATGGTAGCAACAACCGCTAAATAAATGTCCTTGTGGAAGAAATCTCCACTGGTGTAGTTTTTTGTGGGTTGTCAGATCTCCTCAGTAGCTCCTGATTGATTAAATTCTCAGAGTGTGTCAAAACCTCGGTGTGCTGGGATTGGATTTCACCCACTTGAGATTGCAAAATTTGTAGAGTTAACCATTACTACAAACCATAGTATAACCAAATTTTATTTTCTAGGACTATGTGCATGATTGGGAAAAACTTTTGAGAACATAAAAATTAGAATTTTTAGGGAGTAGAATACTATGTCACTATCCATGTTCATGTGCAAGGTTTCTTTGTCCCTTGCTCATTGTTTGAAGACATTGATTTCTTGAACTCCCTAATTGCTATCTTGCGTGCCTGATTGATGATAAAAATTTGTTAATGCATCTAGTTGGTCAATTAAAACAAACAAATCTGAGTTCCCGAGTGATAAAAACTTCAATAGATCTCCCCAAAAGTGCTATGACATGTTGCTCAACATCCAAATGGACGTAAATGGTACCAAGTTGCACAAAATGACTCTTGGTCTTCTTTCTTCCACATCTCCCATGTATTCCTAGTCTTCCATTTCCATCCTTTCTCTTCTTCCTTCACACTTCTTCCTTTTCTTCCTAAGAAATTCTTGTTTATTTTCCTCTTATTATCTAGTCTACCTCCTTCTATTCATGTCTTTTGTCACTCCCATGCTTGATTCCTCCTCTTCCAGAACCATGAATTTCAACTATCTTATTATGGAACCTCTCTTGAGGATAAATGATCTCGAACTTATTGCTCAATTCAAAGAATGGTTTTCCTCTGAAAATTGCATGGGTGATGAACTTAGGACAGAAATATAGAAAAAAATGATTGAATCGGATGCCTTTTCTAGGATCATGTACATGATCACGTCATGACCTCCTTCTTCCAAATATCTTTCATCTTCTGAATCTACTCATCTTTCCTCATCATCCAAATCTTCTTCTTCCACTAAGTCTTCACTTTCTTCTTCTTCATGATCTCATTCTTCTTCTACTTCTTCCAAGAGTCATACTTCTCTTTTCAAGACATACCATAATGAGAAATGTGACAACCCTTATGATACCTCTTCCACAAAGAGTGACATGCCCATCTTTGATGACTCTGATGATCCCATCTATTATGACTCTGAAGATTATGATGACTATGATGATGGACAATATTGTGATATCTATGACACCTCTATTCCTAAGAGTCCTCCTCATCGTGTGCTTGTTTATACTAGTAAGGGGTCATCCCATTGGATAGATTGTGATGGTGATCCATATGAATCTGATTTTGAAAGAGACTTTGATGAATTTTGTGAACAATACCTGGCTGGTGCTTCTATTGAGGAAGAGAAACTTCACCGCGCTGATTTTAAACGGAAATATCATAAGAGTTTCTCCTCTAAGGATTCTCATGATGAAAATAAAGATTGCATTCTCAAGCAAGATAATGTTAATGATGAACCATTGTTTTTTGATGATTCCCTTTCATCCTCTACTTCTAATACTCATACACCTCCTAAATTTGCCAAATCTTCCGCAAATCCTTCATCCGACAGAGGTCCTAATGCTTTTTATGCGGTTCCCTATAGTTATTCTCAATGGCTATGTCTTAAAGAAACTCAAGCTAACCTTCACTTGGCTGCAAATACTTTCAATAATTCTAAACCTAAAGAGCATAAGCCTTTATATGATATAATGCCTACTTCAGCTAATCCTTCCCCATCTCTTCCCAAGTCTCCCATACAATTACAACATGCTTCCTTGTCCTTAGAAGTGGATCCATGTCAAGAGGACTCTAAAAATGATAAAGAAAAGAACATAAATAAATATCAAGATAAAGAAACCTCCATGTCATCCAATCTTTTTCATGACATCTCTTATCCATTTCATGGTTCTTTTGATCCCACGCGCCCTTTCTCACTCATTCCACCCTGTCTTAATTCTTCTCCTAAGCAAGATCAAGTTACTGCTTAAACCGTTGAGCTTATTGACAATCAAAATAACCTTACCCCACTTACGCTTTCTAAAGATGATACTTCCATTAAGGTTATTAAAAATGGTATTGTTACTTCCAATGTTGAGCCTATTGAAAATCAAGAGAACAATTATGCGCTTATGCTATCCAAAG
>MU223492.1:410844-421343 GCA_018584345.1 Thuja plicata | reverse complement strand
AATGAAAAGCCTACGACTATATGGATTCCAAAGTCTCTCTTGAAAGAGTCTCATGTTGAGAAACAAGTGAAGTTGACATTAAAGCTTCCAAAGGCTTCCACTTCATCTTCTTCCAAAAACATTCTTTCATTATATGCACCTAAACCGCAACCTCTGCTATGCATTCACAATGTTCCTTCACGTATTCCTTCATTCACGCTTCCTCCATCCTCTTTTCAACCTTCAAGGTGTGTGTTGATGTTGATCTTGCCTTCCTTTCTGTCTCCCATTTCACAATTATTCCATTCACTATCCTTCTACCTTCTTCTCTTTTTCCTCATTTGCCTATTCCTCCTATCTTTCAACCTTACTCACTTTGCATAAAATCTTATCCTCTATTGTCCTCTTCCATCTTCCTTTCCCTATCAACATCTTTGAGCATATCATTTTGAATCCTTGGCATATCATGGTTTATCCTTTCAAGGACCATTATCTAAAGAGCTTTCCTTCTTCCAAAAAAGAAAAAAAAAAGAAAAAACAAATTAAAAACAAATAATTTCATCCTATGGTGAAAACCACTCCCTTGTGGCACCTTGGATAAGTATTGTGATGAAAACCTGGTAGTTAGGCATCATGCGTAGTTCTTCTACATCTTTAATCCATTTTGTATTCTCACTTTGATCTTGACAATGTTGATCTATACACGAACATTTGGACTATCTTGTGAGCTATCTTACGATGATCTTTCTTTCATTCCTTTCATGTTTAGCCTTCATATCTATCTTCTTCCATTAATTGTTTCCTATTACTATCCTTTTCCCCTTTAGTCTTGATCTAATAAAAAAAGAAAGAAAAGAGTAAAACACGGTGCTATGAAGCCTCTTAACATGTCTACTACTTTGGACTACATCCTTTCCTACTCTTGCATTACGCTTTTGTGACTTATCCTATGCTGGCCTTTCATTGCTTGTCGAAATGTGCTTTACATGATGTTTCTTTTTCCCTAGCTTGGGTACTCTTGAGGAGTTTGTCTTTGAGGATTTTTTCCCTTCATTCTCCTGTCTTCCATCTCTTCCATCAGCTTGCTAATCCCTCATGTCCTCCACCTTGCTAAACATTGGGACTGCATGATGTGATCTTGCTTGGGAGTTTGATGCCCATTCGGTTTGGGGGCATCCTTTGTACATAATTAATGATCTTGAAAAAATTCTAAAAATCAAAAAATGTCTTGAAAAAATGATCTTAGTGAAAACCTAGCAATAGGCGCTTTGATCTATCTCCAAAAAAATTATATATTCTAAAAATACAAAAAAATTAAAAAAAATCAAAATTCAAAAAAATAGAGAAAGTGGCTTGGTAAAAACCTGGAAACAGGCGCCTTGGTAGCAAAAATTCAAATTTTTTTAATAAAAAGTCATGAAAAAAAAAGAAAGAAAAAATGAAAAAAAATGAAAGAGAAAAAATTGTAATAAAATCTAAGTGGTGAAAACTTGGAAACAAGCGCTACTTGAGGCCTTTGCACCCCTGTTTCTTAGCACATGTCCTCTACACTTAGCCTCTCTCCATCATGCCTTTTCCTTGTTGCCTTGGTCTGGAATTGGTACTTGTTTTTATCTAGGGGGAATGCCTGTGTTAGCTTTAGTCTCTTGGATGCGTTAGTCTTTAGGACATCTCAAAAATGGTATTTTTCAACACCACCCCAACTGTATTTTTCAATACAACCACTGACATTGAGTTTTTTTCAATACTTATCAGTTAGGTATTACCCAGTTTAGTCATGTGGTCTTACCTTCTTGCGAGCATTCAATCCTTATCCTCAGAACTCAGTATCAGTTAATACACTTAAATTTTTGAACATAACACTTAATGATTGAGCTTTTTCATGATCTTTTCTTTGTGTGCTGACTGTTATTGATTTTTGTTGAGTGTCCTTGTCTAATAAGTCTCTCTGGGATGCATAGCTAGAGGACTTGGGGCATGGGGCATGTTTTTTATTTGCTTCCTACTTTATGCTTAACTATTTTTGCACAACCATTCTTCTGTTCATCCTGGCATCTATGCCTTGATGCGAGCATGGTTTTTCTATATTAAATTGGGTAAGCTAACATCATAGTAATCTTGACCTTTATGTATTTGATGCTTATGTTAGAATCTTTTCACATTCCAATCTGATATAAATCACATTCATATCTTCATAGTTGCACTTGTGACTAGTGATGATTGTGTGATTTTTTGATGTCCGTTAATAAGGGCCCAATGATGAAAATAAGTTCCTTAACATTCTCTAATGAATGATTAACACAAATTCCTATGTTACAGTTTCTTTATTGCAAGTACACCTTTACATTTTCATGTATCTTGCATTGTTAGACCTCATGTTAGTTTTTATTTTTAGGTTTCATTATGAGTTTGCAAGGGTTTTCCTTCATCTTTCTTATGGTCTTTTAATCAACTCTGATCACATTCTAATCTTCATTTTCTTATCTTCTTTCATGATCTCAATAAAAATTTTCTATCTGAAATAATTGATTGATTTTGGGGTATTATCTTTCTTAAGGCAATTTTTCTTTCTTCTCTCCATTTCTTTCCACCTCTTCCAAACTTCTATCTTCCATTCGCTTTCACCCCACTTCTTCTTCTTCTTCTTCTTCTTCTTCAACCCTAGGGCATAATATTTCATGCTTAATGATCTACCTTGGTTATTTGATCCTTATATATTTCATCTTACATCGAGAACCTTATCTTTAGTTTGATTTGATGAAATTTATCAATTTGTTGTTTCTCCTCTATCTCATTTCGATTTTGATCACGAGGGGGCAGTACCTATCAAACTTCAATCCTTGATTCAGCTTTATCAATCCTATCAATTGCTCTGCTTGGGGAAACCTTGCTTAAGATTCTTATCTTGAACATGTCAATTACTTATTTACAACGGTGTTGACCTTGTCTTTTTTGTAAAGCTTATCTTTGTTCTGATGTCAATTACTTATTTACAACGGTGTTGATGTCTGTGTTGTTTTGTGATCCCAAATTGATCTCACACTTCAACTGCATTCTTTAACTACATGTGTTCCCAGAATGATCACACATTAGTCAAAGAGGGGCAAATGTATGCACCCTAAAATGGTCACCTAGACTATGGGCCCCATTTATCAATTTATCAAATTCCCGAATCAATGTTTTGCAACATTTTCAATTCAAATCAATTTCCTTGATCAAATTGTAATTAATTCAATTATTTCAATATATCCAAGGTTTGATCATTTTTATTTAATTAAAATATTTAATCTCCATTTTAATTAAATAAAATTTATCTTATTTAATTAAATTAAATTCCTCCCATTTAATTAAATAAAATTCTTCTAATTCATTTAATTAAAAGAAAACCCCTCTTTTAATTAAATAAATAAAAATCCCCACTTAAAGCACATTATTTGATGAAAAAGGAAATAAATTAAATAAAAATTAAATAAAAATCCCTTTTTCTTCACATCTTCCTAAGTGGTGGGCTTTTTGCCTTTTAATCATAACCTTTGATTTTTGCCTCTTAATCTCTACCATCCGTTTCTCTTTAACATGAAACCTCTCCTTCTCATTTGAGAATCAAGATTTTACGCTATTGTTATGCTGCAGGTTTGGAGAGCAATTTTGGAGGAGAATTTGAGCACTCAAACTTGGATATTGCAACTTCTCTCTTCTTGTCTTCTTCTTGCAGCCATGGCTATTCATGTAGATTACATTCATATTAGATTAAATTCATATTTTTTTCCATAGATTAAGCTTGCATATTTCCTTTTATAGATTAATCATGCATTGTTATCATATAGAATAGATTTCATTTTCATGCATTGAATCTCTCATTTCATGGTGTACTTGCATAGGCACAACTAGGTCGATTTGAGGGCCTCCATCACAAACCTTTGCACTCCATGACTAGGGAGCTATGAGTCGATATTTGAGGCCTCATTCTTGAGCAACCTTGAATGGAATGATTCATAGAAGTGTGACACATGGTTAGCACACACTAACTAATAATGGTCTTCATTAATCATTTCTAGCCGCAGGATTTAATAGTAAGTTGTTGAGATCTAGAGACACATTTTAAAATGGTAAAGAAAAATTTTCTGAACCATTGGGCTGCAAAGGTTCAAATGAGGTGAAAGTAATGGCAAAGCGTGTGGTCGTCTTAGTGGGAATTAAATGCTAAGTATAGTTGAGATTATGTATATGATTATCTTTTTTAGTTTTCAAAAGCCATAATTGATGAAGTGATTGGAGCATAACTGAATTGTGGTGTTTGCTGTTGTTTTCCTACTTTTGCAGAATGGGTAAGTTTTTCTGAGACTACATTTCTGAACATTTTGAATTGAATTGGCAGTAGCATTTTTGTGTTATGAATAAAGTAGAGTTTTTGCATACAAAGTTGTAGAAACCCTAAATTAAGAATGACACCCAAAAGAGAAATTTAAGAGAAAACTAATTATCAGGGGAGAAATTTTTGTGAGGATTTCTTACATCAACTAACTAGGTCAACAAATGACACTACCAAACTGAAGGAATTAGTGCCAAAAAATTCCCATTTAAAACTTGGGGAGGGTTTGTATGATAGGGGAAGATGGGAAAGAGATGCACAAATTAGTATTCCTGGTTTGGGATTGTTTAAAGTATCTTTTAGCCAGAGGAATGTGTTTGCCCAAAATAGTAAATCTGGTAGTTTGATGTGGGAAATTTAGTAGTCCCTAGTGTCTTCATAGACACGGTATTAATACAAATTATAGAAAATTATGACAATGTTTCCAAGGTTGTGAGGGACATAAATGGAAATGTATTAGTAAAAATCATAGCTGAAGAAGTAAGGGATGGGTTCCAATTAAATGATTCCTCTATTCAAATGGAGAATATTGAATTTGATCAATTCAAGGAAATATATGGCTCAAATAAATTACCTTATAAGTGGGCCCTTGAAGGAATTCTTCAACAAGATAGGAAACTTGGTTGTGGTAGGCCCTAATACACCAGAACCATTCAAATTGGATTATTTAATTCCAAAGGATAGAGGTATGTACAGTTCCCTGAGTCATATCTTTGGAGAGGATGAAGAAACAAAGATGCCTATTCACTATATGCACATGATGTTCTAAATTATTCATCCACACTTGGCTATTATTTTTTATTTTCCACTTATATTGCTAAACTGATTCACCAGGGTTCAATAGGTATAAAAAACACAAAGGTAGATAGGATGTTTGGCTGGTATTCCATGTTAATGCATATGATCCTGTTCAAGAATGTTGATTATTTTGAAAAGGAGATGGATCTAATGAGATTCAAAGACGATGAAGAAATGCATATCCAGATATGGAGTGTAGATTTGTCATGGGATAGGACAGAGACCAGTTTCATCACCTTTGACAGGTGTTTTGCTTCCAGGATTAGAGCCTTATTATTCACAGAAAATTCAAGAATCCCCAAAGGTTTATTGAATCTTTTTAGACCAAAGGAATTTGGTCAAACTATTGAGATAGTCCACAATTGGGGATACATTATTTTATACCCTTTTTCAAAAATTTTTAGAGTGTATGGTTTCAGAGGAGTTCCAAATATACTCCCATATCAAGTCCCTTTTAAAGTAGGTATTGTAGAAATAATTAGAAAAATTGGTGAGCTACAAGAGGAGGCAGTGACCGGAAAAGGGAAAGGCACCATCTTCCCCACAATTACAATTGTACACTAATTTTTTATCACCAAAGGGGGATGGAAACGCTTACATAAATACCTTGAACCCTATCAAATGACAACATCAGTGATAAGATGTGCTGACACTGAACGATTTATAAGTGATATGTTCAGGAAAAGAACAAAGTGTTTAGTATTGGATCATCAATCCAAATTTCTGGAGGACATCATAAGAAATAAATTCAATTTACAAGAGAAAGGAATTAAGAAATAAAATTGGTTGGTTTACAAGAAGACCTTAGAATTTGTATAGAATTTTGATAGAGGATATGATCCTTTGAAGGAATTCCATCTCTGGGCTAAGAAGATTGATTCATTGATGTCTTTATTTGAGGATTTCATGCAGACATTGAATCAAAAGAAAGAGGCAGTGATAAAAGCAGAGCTAGAGAGGGCTAAGGACATCTTGAGAAATTCCACACATGGTAGGATTGTTCCACCTAGGATATATGTGCTATACCAGAAGCAAGGATATAGTATGATAATGCAGAAGGGTGAAATATCCTATAGGGGCTAGTTAGAAACACAAGTACATGATAAAGAAGTTTCTACCTCAAAAGGGAAGAGGGCCATAAATGTAGAATTTGAATTAATTCCACCCCCAAAGAGGTAAAGAATAGAGGAAGAGGGGAAAAAATGGGAGAAATTATATTCCCCTTCCCAATCCTGCTTACTCCTAGATGAAGAAGCAGTTTCCGAACAATTACTGTAGATGGGAGATGTAGGGCAGATTGTTATAAAATCTCAAGAGATGCAAGAAGGGATGAAAAAGGCTCCTAAACATACATAGATGGATTTTAAAATTGCTGAATTTTCTGGAAAAGAAATGGATCCTATCACAAAATAAGTCAGTGATGAGTTTCTGTTAGATGATAAATTTGTGAAGGCTAGGGAATTTGTTCAGTTTTTGTGGAGAATTCATATAAATGAGTTCAAATAAAAATGTCAACAAAGGCATAAGGAGAAGCTAGATAAAAACAAGGACGAGATTGAGACTAAGGAAAAATAGGAGATGACAGCCAATTTTGACAAGATTAATCTTGAAGATGGCAGAGAGTTAGTCAGGAAAGAGGGAGTACTTATCCTGCCAGAGTGGGACATAGTTGATGCCACAGTGTTTGGTGCTATTAGAAAAGAGACAAGAGCCCTGCATGCCATTGAAGTAGAGGCTCAACAAACATCTTAAGGAGTTAAGTTCAGTGAAGACCATGCAACATTAGTAATGTGGTTGCTAAAGATGAGGGAACACAACAAGACTAATGAAGACACCCAGGTTGAGGAGGAAGGCATTATACTAGTAAGAAGAGTTGTAGAAACTACTGGGTTAGAGGGAGAAAACATAACGTTGGAGTCTACAAAATTTGGTCTAAAGGTAGCAGAGAAGCAAGAGGAAAAAATTCAAAGCCTGAGAACCAAGCTAGAAATAGTCCTAAAGGCTTATAATGATGAAAGGATGAAATCCTTGGAGAAGGATAAAAGAATTACTAGATTAGAAGGACAACGATCAGTCCAAATACTTCACAGAGGGTGATAAACACAAGACCCAAATCATCCCTCTTCCTATAGCCCAATTATAGAATTTCCTCCTTCCCCCATACCAGTTGGCCCTACTACAAAGGCATATTTGAAATTTGAAAAGGATAAACTAGTAGATGAAAGGACTAGATTAGAAGGGGTGAGAAAAAGGTGGGATGAAGAAAGTATAAATTTCTAGGAGGCACAAACATGGGTACAACAAATATATGAGGACAATATTAGAACAACACCTATGCATTTTGCTGATGATCTGGACCCAGCTCTATTTACCTTCATGGTAAGAAAATTATGAGTATGCTCGATTCTTTCAATGAGGACAAAGACAAATATTATGCAAAGGTGGAGAGGAAAGAAGGAAGAATAAAAATATTTCTATTCCTTATCTAAGAAGGAAGATAATGTGGACATTGTGTTGAATTCCACTTATAAGTGCTTCAAAATTCTAGTTGATTTAGATGTACGGAGAAGTATCATTCTTAAAAAGGCAGAGACATTAAGAAATGAATATTAAAAAACCCATTATGAGATACTCCCCAATATATTCAGGAAGAATGGAAAGATAAAAAGGGAAGCCTGGTGGATAAATAAAATGGGTAAAGAATTGGCAACCAGGACAAACAACATCATCACTCTAGAAAACACACTTTTGTTTGTTCAAACCGTTGAAACCATTGAAAAGGCCAAATCATACTTTGGGATTTGGAAAAAGGAAATTGAGTAGATAAAGGCCAATTGGGATGAATTGAGTAGAAATAAAGATAAATTCATCAACTTCCCTTGGCCAAGTGATGAGGTGTTCACCTCTTAGAAGGACATATATAATGTAGCCAACCAAGAATACAATGACGTTGTGTGATGAAAAAAAGATGATAGGTCTTCCAATAATTTTGAACAAAGAAAGAAGATGCAAAGATCATTACATCAGAGAACCAAGGCAAAAAATTCCACCTGGAAAATTTTGAACAAGTTTGAAGAGTTACAAGGAAGCAGGCGGTCAGATTATAAAATATTTGAAAAATCTTGTAACAAAGTGGTTATTATTTCACTTTTTTTTTTTTCTTTTGTATGAGTCCTATATTTTTTCCTTTATCCAATTGATCGATAGCTTGTTGCAATCCTCTTCTATAAAAGGATTCTCAAGATCATTGCAAAGGGCTGGAAAATTGAGGATTGTAAGGATTTTGTAAAGTTTTCAGTCAAGGAAATATAGCTGAATTGTACTCGATAGGTTTCAAGATTAGAAATAAAGTTGAAATGGCCTTTATCATATTATTGAAGAGGTTAACTCTGATTACATATTGTATACATACGTATGATTCTTTACACTTAATACAAAGACCCAAATTCCTGTTGGAGATTTGTTTCTGTGTAGTTGATTGATTGTATGTTTGTCATTGATGACAACATATAATATACAACAATGTTTTGTATGTACTTATCAGAATGATGGTATCAAGCATTGCATGGTTAGATACATGTTTTATACATGCCTTGGTTACTATATTCATACACGCAGGTCCAGATATGATGTTTGAGTTAAGTTGTGTAATTCTGTTATTGGTAGTTACAGTTCTGGAAGAGTATCTGTTTAGATTCAATGTATTTAATGTGTTTCTTGAGTTATGCCTATCTTTAGGATATGCATGTGTATATTCATGATTATTTATGAGTTGATGATAGTTATCTAAAGGTGCCAAACGTGTTTCAAGAAGATTGCAAAGTTAGAGTTAATTTTGTGAGGCCGACTTAGTGAAGCGTCGCGTCTATTCAGTTTATATTTGCGCGGTTGTAATTATGCTTGCGTGATTAGTAAAGTGGAAAAAGATGTTATGAAGAGTTTTCTTACAGGTCCCATGATCTCATACTTTGAGGAAGATACTTATAGCAAGTCATTTGTGATACACTAAGTGTGAATGATACAAAAAGAGAAAGAAAATGTACATAGCAGAATATTAGTTGTGGTTCATTCATCAAGAGTCTATGTGAAGAAGCAGTAGAAGATTATAATACATTGGAACTGATCAATATAGTAGGTGTACTCTATAGTTCATAATTAGATATAGTGCATATCCATTCTATAGAAGGTTGTAGCCTTCACCATTGAAGCAGTGAGATTTTGGACAGTGAGTCCTCACCCCTAACAGGGTTATTTGTAAAAGACTCCTAACATGGTCAGACCCTTAACCAGGTCACTATACTTATTGCTTTGTAAAGAACAACTTCTAACAGGGTTGCAAGATCTTCTAATAGGGATTACTATAAAAAATTATAGTTAATTGTGGGTGCTAATTCTCATCGGGGTTTTTACCATTTTGTTTCCCCGTAATCAAATTGTGTGTTGTGTTATCTGAATGAGCATTTACTTTATTGTATTCTGAAGTTAAAAATAGAAAATAATTAAAGTTACTGATAACTTATTCACCCCCCCCTCTCAGTTATCCTTGGGACTATTCTAACAATTGGTATCAGAGCCAAGTGCCTTGGAGAAGAAGCCTAACATCTTAAGGTAGGTCAGATGTCTTACTTCAGAAAAGAGAGCCCTAAGTTTGATGGAGAAAATTATCTGGATTGGAAAAACAAAATGACAACCCATCTATAGTGTGTTGGTTTTTATTTCTTTGAGATACCCACACAAGAAGTTGTTATTCCCTCTTTAAAAGATCTATCAAGAGGTGATGCTACTAGTAAACAGAAGGATACATTCACAGCTAATGCAGTTGCCAAAGAAGCCCTTATAAGCGCACTATCTAACAGTGAATTTTCTGAGATCAAGAAATTATACAAGGCATAAAAAATATGGAAGTATTTAGAAGACATGTTTGAAGGAGATATTCAAGCAAAGAATGCACGCAGGAAGACATGGAAAAAGAAATACAACAGTCTTGAGATGTTACCTAAAGAGAATATTAGAGCCTACAATCAAAGGATAAATGAAGCAGTCTCTGGAATCAAACACAATGGCAGAGAAATATCAGAAGAAGATATAATGGACAAGCTGTTAACTACCTTAACATCAGACTATGAAAATAAGATAAGTATTCTAGAGGAAACCATGCAATTATCACAAGACTTCAAGAGAGAGAATTTGATCAGTAAAATCTCTGCATTTGAGATATCAAGGTTGAAGACTGAACCTAAAAGTGAAACAACTTTCAAAGCCTCAGTCCATGGTAAGAAATCCTTACACATCTCTAGCCATAATGAGAAAGAAGAAGTTGATGAAGAACTAGAAGATATCATTGCTATGA
>MU223492.1:367967-407644 GCA_018584345.1 Thuja plicata | reverse complement strand
AGCTGAACCCAAGCAGAATCACCTAATGGAAATCAAGAGGATATTCAGATATCTAAAGGGAACTATAGACTATGGTTTATGGTATCCTAAATAAGAGAATATACAACTTCATGTGTATACAGATGCAGATTGGGCAGGTTGTATTGATGATACGAAGAGTACTTTAGGAGGAGCAGTATTTCTTGGAGATAGGCTTATTTCTTGGATAAGCAAGAAGTAGAACTGTATTTCTCAGTCAACAATAGAAGCTAAATATGTTGCAGCAGCACTCAATTGTTCAACCATAGTTTGGATCAAGCAGATGGTTAAAGAATTTGGTATTCAGGTTGATTATCCTACTTTTATTCACTATGATAACACTATCACCATTAACATGTCTAAGAACCCTATGATGCATGCAAAGACAAAACACATAGAGATCAAGTACCATTTTCTAAGACAAAAGGTTATAGACAAAGAAGTGAAATTGGACTATGTGAGCACTAAAGAAAAGTTGGCAGATATTTTCACAAAACCTTTATCAAAAGATACCTTTGAGTATCTCAAAGAGAATTTGGGATTAATTCCCTCTCCTAAGTCTGATTAGAGAATACAGGAAGAACATCAGTCTTTTATGACTTATAAATGGTTGACTACTCTACTTCTGGAGTAGTACCTATGCCGAATGGTTTATGGTGTCCCTTTTCATTGATGTCAAAGGGGGAGTATGTACTAAGGGGGAGAATATACTCTGGGGGAGTATATATATGGAACAAAAACATAATTAGAGGAACTACAGTAGTTTAGAGAAATCTTTGATGAGGATATTGAGATTATTGTAAAAGGAAGAGGACTCCATGAATAGAGGATGTTTTTAATATCATATGTTGCCATCAATGTCAAAGGGGGAGATTGTTGGAGATTTGTTTCTATGTAGTTGATTGATTGTATGTTTGTCATTGATGATAATATATAATATACAACATTGTTCTATATGTACTTATCAGAATGATGGTATCAAGCCTTGCATGGTTAGATACATGTTGTAGACATGCCTTGGTTATTATATTCATACACACAGGTCTAGATATGATGTTTTAGTTAAGTTGTGTAATTCTGTTATTGGCTTATAGTTCTTGAAGAGTATCTATTCAAAGCCGACGTATTTAACATGTTTCTTGAGTTGCACCTATCTTCAAGATATGTCTATGTATATTCATGATTAGTTACGAGTTGATGATAGTTATCTAAAGGTGCCAAACGTGTTTTAAGAAGATTGCAAAGTTAGAGTTAATTTGGTGAGGCCGACTTAGTAAATCGTCGCGGCTATTCAGTTTATATTTGCGTGGTTGTAATTATGCTTGCGTGATTAGCAAAGCTGAAAAGGATGTTATGAAGAGTTGTCTTACAGGTCCCATGATCTCATACTTTGAGGAAGATACTTATAGCAAGTCCTTTGTGATATGCTAAGTGTGAATGATACAAAAAGAGAAAGAAAATGTACAAAGCAGAATATTAGGTATGGTTCATTCATCAAGAGTCTATGTGAAGAAGTAGTAGAAGATTACAATACATTGGAACTGATTAAGACAGCAGGTCTACTCTACAGTTCGTCATCAGATATAGTGCATATCTGTTGTACAGAAGGTTGTAGCCTTCACCATTGAAGCAGTGAGATTTTGGATAGTGAATCCTCACCCCTAATAGGGTTATTTGTAAAAGAATCCTAACAGGGTCAGACCCTTATCCAGGTCACTATAATTATTGCTTTGTAAAGAACAACTTCTAATAGGGTTGCAAGATCTTCTAACAGGGATTACTATAAATAATTATAGTTCATCATGGGTGCTAATTCCCATGGGGGTTTTTACCATTTGGTTTCCCCGTAATCAAATTGTGTGTTGTGTACTGTGTTATCTGAATGAGCATTTACTTTATTTTATTCTGAAGTTAAAAAGAGAAAATAATTAAAGTTACTGATAACTGATTCACCCCCCCCCTCCCCTCTCAGTTATCCTTGGGACTATTCTAACAATTCCAATCTCTCTTGTGGTGTTTTGTCCTTACGAGTTATGAATTTTCCAATTCATTAGCATAGAGTTTATCTATGTTTATCTAGTTATTTTAGAGTTTTGATCAAGGATCAATTTAAATGATGCTATAATTAATACATAGATTCATCTTGATATACCCTAGGATTTTATAAGAAGTATGGGTTTGGGATAGTTGCGTTTATGGCATAGAATCTTTGATGGTAATTGACTTCTGCATATTGCATTTGTTTTTAGAATATGGCCCAATGGATAAAGCACTAACCAAAGACTGATAAGTTCCATATTGTTGCATGTCTATTTATATGTTGGCTATGTTTATGCAAGCACAAATATAAAATCCATTATGTCCTATATTTTTATAAGTTTGTTGTGATCTATCTGTCTCATGCTCCATTTCATGGTTGATGTTCAATGGATAATTAGCCAGTTATCTAGTATCTCCCAGTTATGTTGATTTTTGTGAGATTCTTGCTTGATTAATACCACATAGACTATTTGAAGGTATTAAAGGGTATCCCCCCTTGGTATAGAAGAACCTGAAGTGTAGAAGCATGGTATGAATGACTGTTAGTTGGTCCTTTTCATTCTATTGTGAAATAGTCAGAGTTAGCTTCTCTTAAATATCTATTACAAAGTGAAAAGGTTGTTGTTAAGTAATCTTAGTATAAATAATAACCAACAGAATGTGTTACCAATTGTTGTAGTAAAAGGTAGGAGAAAATTAGTGTAAATCCTTGATCCACTGTTAAATTTACTGAGAAGTATTAAATTGTGAAAGGTACACTAACTTGAGTCTGTGGAGCTCAAAGAAGAAGGAGGATCAAATCTTCATCAATTAGACTTTTCCTTGTTTGAATCAATCTTGGGAGTCATAGAGTCAAACATTGATACTTAATAGAGGTTCTACAAGAAAAATCTCAAACATATCCTAAGGATAATATTGGTGGATGTTTTGGTCAATAGTAATATTTTTATTATTATTCATGTTCTTGGCCGACATAGTTGGTAAATCATGTTGCACAAGAACTAAATCATGAAATTGAGGAGATTTATAATCTCAAAGTTGTGGTTATAGATAGTGGCTCTCAATTAGAAGCCAAAGATGGATTTGAATAATGAAATATGGAATGTTGATTGAAGAAATGGTGGATTAGGTTTTTGTCAACCTATTTCTTGATATAAAGTGACGAATTAGTGAAAATTCAAGGTTTGGATCATGAATACATATGCTAGAGGTGGCTAGTGAATGAATAGCCTAATTCAGAGGGAATCATAAATGTTTCAACAAGAGGTTGAACATAGATCTGCATTGTGCTACATTTGAGATGTATCAAACATGAGGTAGATGTCACTTACATGTAGACACCTAAATCTGATTAACACATCTAATCATATTTAGTGCCTTCTAGGACATATCAGCTAAGTAATTAAGCATTACCTAATTGACCTATGTCATCCCCTAGCCCTAATTAATTCAATTAATTTTCTATAGTCCTGATTAATTATTAAAAGAAACCAATAGCTTGATAATTAATTAAAAAACTATTTCCCCTATTATTGAATGAATATGTTATTTATGTAATTCAATTCATTAATATTCCCTTTAACCCCTAACCTAACCTATCCCAACCACCTAACCTTGAGTTCTAACTCAACCCAACCTCCTCACACATGATAACCTAACCAATCACAAAAACCTAACCCTGAGTTCAAACTAATCCCAACCTCTTGACCCACACTAATCCTAATCCTAACCCTAATCCTAATCCTAAACTCTCCTTAATGATGTCACATTCCTAATCTTTGGATTAGGAATTCAATCCTTTCCTCAAAGTCAACTTTATCAAGCCAACCTCATCCAAGTGAATTTAATGCTCTTACATCCTCATTAATGCCTCTTACACTCCTCATTAAGCCTCTTACACCCTCATTAATAACCTTATCTTCTAGAGTCTTCTTGGCTCTCTTCCCTAAATGGTCACATTCCTCTCTCTTTTTAACCCAATCATATTGTGACACTTGACACAATATGATGAAATTGAAGAAGCACAATCCACATGCTCTCTTCTAGGTGCATCTAGGCCTCTCCTCAGGATTTCATCCTGACCCTTGATTCCTCACCCATTTTCTATAAAAGAAACCTCATTCCTTCATAATTTCATCCACCTTCCATGTAGAGTTATAATGTTATTTTGAGAGCGAAACGGAAATCCAATTCCAAAGAAGAGTTGTAATGCCAATTTGAGATCACAGCTTGAAGCTTGAAGCACATCCATGAGCACACATCCACAATGAATGGACAAATCCAATGAACAAAATGGAGTTTGAATGAGCTTGTAGGAGGTTTGCACTTTCTTCATTTAGCTTATTTCAAGTTTTCATTTTATGTCTTAGCATGTATGCAGTTTAGATTATTAGTTGTTGAGTTTTTTGATTCATTATTATGCTCCTTTAAACCTTATTTTCATATCTCACATGTTGGCACGCCTGGTGGGACCCACTTAACAAGTTCCTTTTCATTATTTTGCTTGCAAACTAACCCTCTAAGCTAATGTGTTTTTGTTGTTTGAGTATGTTTTGCAAGCTCTTATTTTCTTTTGCAAGTTGAAAAAGGCAAGAAGACTATATTCCTTCTATCTTCTTTCTACTTTCTCTCTATTATGCTTCCATGAAAATCATTGATACACAAACAAGAAGACTATATTCCTTCTATCTTCTTTATACTTTCTCTCTATTACCCATTTTTTGAAATTTGATGTATATCACTAGGACCATTATTTGTAAAAACATGGGGGGGAAGGCACTGTAAACCTACAATAATGTACTCTTACTAACTATTTTTATTTTTTTTACAGGTCTACAGGTTAGCCATTTAGCTTGGTAAGAAAGCACATAATATTTTAATTAAAAAATTCCCAATTCACTTTTTGGTGTTTAAAAAGAACAACGTATGTACTCACATCATTTCACACTTGGTTTTGGGTTTCAAAGTCAATAAAAGTCAAAGTTAAAAAAGTCAAAAGTCAACAAAAGTCAAAGTTAGAAAAAGTCAAAAGTCAACAAAAGTCAAAAGTCAAAGTCAACATTTCTTTTTTTGTCTTAAAATGAACGTGCACAAAATCTCAAATGCTTTATGAAAAATGAACAATCAAACATCTAATTTTGTGTTTAAAACTGAACAATCAAATCACACATCTTATTTTTGGATCTTAAAATTGAACTAACTATCAAACACTTTGCTTTTTGGGATTTAAAATTAGACAATCTATCACATCTTTCACTTTGGATCTAAAAACTGAACATTCAATCAACATTTCAATTTGGGTTTTAAAAATGAACAAGGCAAATCAAGCACATTTCAATTTGAGTCCTAAAAAACTGAACAGGTAAATCGGAACATTTCAAATTTGGGTTTAAAACTGAACAACTCAATCAAATATCATCTTGAATGCATAAACATGAATTGAACAAGGCAAAGTACATTTCTATTTGGTGCACATAAAATCAAACAAACTTGTGAGTTTTATTTCTGCACAAATCAAACATTGCCTAACTTGTCAAAAAGAATTAACCGTGTGTTTTGCATTTTTGGTGCATTTGAACAAAATCTATAGAGTGCAACCTCACATCACGCACTATCCTCTCCCATTGGCTATCATGGTCATTGGTGCAAGATAAAGGTGACTGTGAACATTTGAAACTTTCATTTTTGCATGGAGGGGCCTATCTAGAAGAAGCACAAGTCCTTCTGGAGAATGACCCCAAACTAGTAAACCCTTCAGCCGGTATAGAAATAAGGTGGACTTAAAGGTATTTCTATATCCCTTCAAGCTCGGGTGGTTCATGTTCAATGGTAGTCCATACTGAGTGAATATCCTCAACATATTGGCATGGTTGAACTAGGATCTTAAGTGAGTCACGCTATACAAACCGATTGTGGGGACACCACAAAAATACTAGCATCTCATAAATCTGGTAACCTACCTGATCCATCCCTAAAAGATTGATAATCGACTGGGAAAGGAAGATAGTAACTTCCCTGAGACATTCACACATTTGTGCCACCCTAAGCGGTTGGAGTCAGCTAATGAGAAATCATGGAGCCTCATGCTTGATGGTGGTCTTATTCTAATTAGCTCTTGTGTGTGTGCCTACGTATGCAGCAAAAGGTTTTCAAGATCACCGAATCCTTAAGGTAGAAAGTGCTTGTATGTGTCTTTAGTGTTACAAACCTTGTGAAAAATAGTTCTTGAACATACACAAATCTGAGAGTTTTGAAGTCCTTTTTCCAAAGAGATCAACATCTGTATGCTTCTTACAAGGTTTCTTTGCCTCTTGCAAGATTGTTTGCTCAAAATACTCAAGATCATCATTTATTCTGAAAACATTTCGAGCTACACTTGTCATAGACAATGCCTCATCCTAAACATTATCAAACTGAGCTCATATCTATTTCCATCAAGCACAAGAAAGTCAAGTCCTCCATTTCTCCCCATGTCCTAGACCAACAAGGCTATCTTTTTCATTTCCCATCATATTTCCATCTTCTTCAGTGTCAGTCTTTCTTCCTAATCTGAGCTTGAGTCTTCCACCCACCTTTATCCTTTCTCCCTATCCAACTCATCTGCAAAGCATCATGTCTCACATCTATTATGATGATTTTGGTTGTCATATCTCTTCCTTGTCTTTATCCTATTCCAGTGATGATGAGAGTCTTGTTGATCATGATGCATATTTTGAAAACCTTAGCAAGATTGCTCCAAATACCATCTAAACTCTAGTTGTTCCTCCATCCTACCCCATCATGTTTTTATCCTATTCCAATGATGATGAAGGTCTTGTTGATCATGATGCATACTTTGAAAACCTTAGCAAGCTCTCCCCAACATCCTATTCTAGTGATGATGAGATTCTTGTTGATCATGATGCATACTTTTAAAACCTTAGCCAGCTCACCCCAACATCCTATTCTAGTGATAATGAGGGTCTTGTTGATCATGATGCATACATGGAAATCCTTAACACACTTACTACAAGCATCCTCCAAACTCTAGTCATTCCTCCACAATATACCATCATGCCACCATGCATACCCACTAGCACTCCTTATCCTACCTTTGACAAGGTAAATCCATCTTATCCTTCATCCACATCTCCTTCCTATACATTCATGTCTCCATCTTATCCCACAGTCACATCCCAAACTCCGTCCTTTTACAATAACACTACTAGCTACATGCCTAATCCCAATCCACCATCTCATTATCCTCCAACGCATGTTCAAATCCCTAATCCTAGTCCTTCATTTCCCCCAAACTATCACCATGATCCCTATGTTATTGCTAATCTACCATACACTCTATCCTACCCATCTACTCCATCTTATTCCAATCTACCATCTCCCATTCCTACCTACATTAGCACATATTCCATACCCCAATCCATCCCTCCTCTCCCATTAGTTAGTCAATCTTGTTCACAAGTCACCCCCATGCCTACCTATGTGAACTATCTTGTCGTACCATCTGATACGTAAGTCTCCAAGGAGTTTCACAAGGAAGCCACCAGAAAATCCATCTCTTAAAGAGTCACATCATATTAGTCCCCCATGGGAAAACACTAGTGATGAGGCCCTTCCATCTCCCGCACCCATCATTCCTCTTCCATCTCTCATACCTATTATTTCCCTTTCGAATCTCATACTTTTTTACCCTCTTCCATCTCCCATACTTATTATTTCCCTTCTAGATCCTATATTTTTTTATCCTCTTCCATCTCCAGCACCCATCATTCCTCTTCCATCTCCCATACCTATCATTTCGCTTCCATATCTCATACTTTTTGATCCTCTTCCATCTCCTAGCACCATTTAAGTCCCCTCACCCATTGAAGTCATCCAATCTTCATTTCCATATTATCCTCTTGACATTATCCACGTCCCATTCAATGAACCTCACACATCCACCCTTCTTCCCTCTCTAACATAATCGCCCATCCTTCCATCCAACCTATTTGAAGAATCACCCATCCCCCCATCCAAACAATTTGAAGAATCTCCCATCCCTTCATCCAACCCATTTGCAGAATCCATCCATCCATCAAACTCATTTGAATAATCCATCCACATATCCCCCATCACACCATCTACATCAATCCAATCATGTCAAGACCTTGTCCAAAAGAATTTTGAAGTATCCATTTACTTGAATAAAGATTGTATCATTCCCTCCACACCATATCAATATCCTAATATCCCACTCCATACATTCCATGATCCATCTACTCAAACTCCAGATCCATTATCCTATCTATGTCAAGATCCAAGCATCCCATCCACTCCACTTCCTAATTCATCCACTCCTTCACATCAAGATCCTATCATTCCATCTCCTCCAACTCCAGATCCATTATCCTATTTGAGCCAAGCTAACAAAATCCCATCCACTCCACTTCCTAATTCATCATCCATCGACTCCAAATCCAGATCCATTATCCTATCTACATCAAGATCCAAGCATCATATCCACTCCACTTCCTAATTCATCCACTCCTTCACATCAAGATCCTATCATTCCATCTCCTCCAACTCCAAATCCATTATCCTATTTGAGCCAAGCTCACAACATTCCATTACCTTCACTTCATAAACCTTTATCACCTCCAATTCCAACAATCCCATCACCATTACTACATCACCTTGGTTCACTCACATTCATCCTTGGTGGTCTGCTTAAAATAGAAGAAATCAGTTACATCTCCACCATTTGTCGTCCACCTAATAATGGACTCACATCTTGTTCCTTCACTGAAAAGTATCCTAACTTGACTCAAATGCTAAAAAAATGAAATTATAAAGGTAAAGGCATGGGTATAAACAAGAAAGGTACCCTGGAGCCCATTCAGGTTAAAAGAGGTCCACAATCTTGTGGTATTGGCTATGCACCTAGAGGCCCTTCTTCCAAAACGGTTGGTACAACTAAAGAAAAGTTCACAAGTTATTTCAAACCCTCCATCACATCTTCCTATCATCCCTCTAAAGCATATAACACTATCCCCCCTCCTCCACCCTTACAACCCAAGACAACATACCATATTCCTCCTTAATCCTCTCCATCCATTTTGGGCCCCTATGTCCAAAAATCTCATCCCCCATTCTATCGTACTCATTCCTTCATCCACCAACTCCATACCAAAAATCCCACCCCTTTCATTCCTGATTAGGATAAAAAAAGGAACATACCCATGTGCCCCATCCACCACTCCATCCATATTTCCTCCATCTCATGAAAGTTCTCATATCTCTTCCAATACTACTCACTATAATTTGGATTCTAAATCACCAATGCATAACACTACAGATCCACAATCTAAAGATTGTCATGTTCACTTCCAACGACATGCTCCAAAAAAAGAAAATCCAATCAAAGAATGTACTACATCCCATAGGCCACAAAATCCCACCAAAGAAAAAGAAAAAATTATGTGGATCCTAAAGCAAAAATATGACATGCATCTAAAAGAAAAAATCCATTATGGCATCTAAGGTTACTAATCATCTAGATATGAATTCCTCTCCATCTTCAAAATATCTTTTGGGTCCTTATCTCCCACAAATTCCTACCATGATTCCTACATCGCATCAATAGGTACCATCCGCTTCACATTCACTTTTCCCCCATCCTTCGCAACATGTGCCAATGTTGATCCTGACAACATCCCCCTATCCCACTCACTTTCCATCATTTTATCCAAATACTTCCAACTATCATATCCCCTATCCCACACATCTCCTCCCGCATAACTATCTCATACCTGCATTATCCTAAGTCACTCATCCCACATAAAGTTGTACCAACATATTGTGATCAACACCAAAAGAAAAAAATAAAAAAAATAAAAATAAATAAAAATAAAAAAAATAAAAAAATAAAGAGAAATTAATTCGTCCACTGGTGAAATCTTGGCAAACAAGTGCCTTGGCAAAGTACCATGATGAAAACCTGGTAAATAGGCATCATGCATAGTTCCTCCATCCAGTTTCTCTTCACACTTAGGGGAAAGTCCCTTCTCGCCATCATCCATCTACCATCCATATCCTATCTTGTCTTTTTCACTTCCTCCATCCTTGTCTAGATCTTGATTTGAAATATACATGCCACCATATCTACATGCTTTTGGACATCTCTTGAAATCCATCTCCCCTCTCCCATCTTTATCCACCTATCATTTTATCCACCCATCCTTCCTTCCATCTATCCTTCTGCACCATCTTCCTCCCTTATCCATCCTTCATCCTATCTTTCATTCAAATCCATCATCCTCTTGTTATCCTCTCTTCCATCCTATCATACCCCCTCCTAATTCTTCCTCATATACATGACCTATCCTTAGTGAGGCATTCTATTACTTGGTGATGTCATCCTTGGAGACCTTCTCGTATGCACCTATAATTTCCCAATCCTCCTCTCCTATCCAGAATCCTTCAACTATCCATCCATTCCTCTACTAAAATCCTTCCATCTAGCACTTCCCTCTCCGCATTCCAAAACATCTCCTCCATCTTCCAATTCCTCCTTTCATATATCCCATCACTTGTTTCTTCCCTCGTCATTGGTATCTCGCTCTAGGCTATCCTCATGCATCCAATGCCACCCATTCCAATCCTAATTCTCCTCGTGACCTACCATCACATGCAAATCCTATCCACATCCTCCAGCTATCCAAAGTCAAATAGCAATTAGCCCATCCAAGTACACCCTTAGCCTTGCTGCAAGCTTTGATCACAATCCACTCATCATCATCGGGATGCATCCTTCCCAATCTATGTTTTTTCTTTGGGATTGCATCATTCCCACATCTAGAGCACCCCATTCGATTTTCCTCTATCTTGGCCTTTTGGCTCAACAAGGGCAACATCATGCATATCTGCCTCATCTGATCCATTATCCCAATCCTTGAGCTTCAGTCTATACATATATTGTGTGTGTTAGTCTAGTATTGATCCCATTCCCGCTTGTATATATTTTGCATCCTTGGCCAGTCTCCTTGTAGAAAGTGATCCAGTTTCAGATCCCAAATCCTGTGCTTCAACAAGTTCCTTTTGATAAAATCTTTTTTTAGAAATTTGATCATCATCACATCTTTGGCCAATCAGATTCACCCTTGACATCTCCATGGAAATAGGTCCTTGAGGATGTATCCTTCCTCTCGTTGACCTAAATCAAATCATCTTTCTAGAAATGGGTCCTTGAGGATGTATCCTTCCTCTCATTGACCTAAATCTAGACCATCATCATCACTGGGTTCTTGTAGGATGTATCCTTCCTCTTGACCTAATCTCAATCCAATCATTATCCCATATCATTGATCTCTATGGAAAAAAGTGTCTTGTTGTTGAATTTTTTTATCTTTAAATTTGGTTTTGGTTCTTGGTTATCATTCCTGATTCTTTTCTGTTATTCTCCTCCTCAAAGTTTCCATGATTCTTTATATCATGGTATGCTACAAATGGATGCACTTGGGATATAGAACTTGATCTTTTTTTTTTCTTCTTGTGAGTCAGTTAGATATGACCCTTACATTTATGTAATTTGTTGGTTCGCATGCTGCACTTGGGAAGTGTCATTTTCTTGTGGGCTTTTCTGGCATCATTTCCACCATGGCTCTTCTGGGACTCATGTATGATGCTGGGGAAACCTACATGTGTCTTTTGTGTCAGTCTTTTGTAACACCAGTGACCATGCCTCATGTTCCTAGTAACCTTGGCATGGTCTCTAGCATTGCTATATCAAAATAAGTGCTCAACTACATGGCAGTATTCCATCCTAGAATACCCCTTGCTCAAGCTTCAAGAAAAATTCTCCCCCATCAACTCCGCAGAAAACCATTTCCTTTTTAGTCCAATCAAATCCTGTCAAAAGAATGAATCCCAATAACCCTTTCCTAGCCACCCTTTTAGTCCAATCAAATCCTGTCTCAAACCTAACCCTTCATCCTTGATGCAAACCTGACTATCCCATCCCTCATTCTTCTATCCCCTCCCTCTTTCTTCTATCCCCCTTCCTTTTTTCTTCTATCTTGTCTCTCCTGGCCATCTTTTCAAGATTCTGCCAGGGCTTTGCCTTTTCTCCCTATCACCCTCTTGAGGGGGCATCATCCTGGTCATTCTATTCTAATTCTATCCTAATCGTCACTCTGGGCCAACTTCATTACCTATGTCCACATCTTCGCGTCGTCTATTATTTTAAACATCTTTGAAATAGTGTTATTCTAACACTTTGTCAAAGATGGGCAAAATGTAAACACCTAAATATGATTAACACATCTAATCATATCTAGTTCCTTCTAGGACATATCAGCTAAGTAATTACGCATTACCTAATTGACCTATGTCATCCCCTAGCCCTAATTAATTCAATTAATTGGCTATAGTCCTGATTAATTATTAAAAGAAACCAATAGCTTGATAATTAATTTAAACCATATTTACCCTATTATTGAATGAATATGTTATTTATGTAATTGAATTCATTAATATTCCCTTTAACCCCTAACCTAACCTATCCCAATCACCTAACCTTGAGTTATAACTTAACCCAACCTCTTCACACATGCTAACCTAACAAATCCCAACCACCTAACCTTGAGTTCAAACTAATTCCAACCTCTTCACCCATGCTAATCCTAATCCTAAACCCCCCTAATGATGTCACATTCCTAATCTTTGGATTAGGAATTCAATCCCTTCCCCAAATTCAACTTTCTCAAGGAAACCTCATCTAAGTACATTTAATGCTCTTACATCCTCATTAATGCCTCTTACACTCCTCATTAAGCCTCTTACACCCTCATTAATAACCTTATCTTCTAGATTCTTCTTGGCTCTCTTCCCTAAATGGTCACATTCCTCCCACTTTTTAACCCAATCATATTATGACACTTGTCACAATATTATGCATTTGAAGAAGCACAATCCTTGTGCTCCCTTCTAGGTGCATATGGGCCTCTCCTAGGGATTGCATCTGGACCCTTGATTCCTCACCCATTTTATATAAAATAAACCTCATTCCTTCATAATTCCATCCACCTTCCATGTAGATTTATAATTCTATTTTGAGATAAAATCATAAATCCAATTCCAAAGAAGAGTTATAATGCCAGTTTGAGATCATAGCTTGAAGCTTGAAGCACATCCATGAGCACACATCCACAAAAAATGGACAAATCCAATGAATAAAATGGATTTTGAATGATCTTGTAGGAGGTTTGTACTTTCTTCATTTAACTTATTTCAATTTTTCATTTTATGTCTTAGCATGCATGCAGTTTAGATTATTAGTTGTTGAGTGTTTTGATTCTTTATTATGCTCCTTTACACATAATTTTTAGAGCTCACATTACACAATTCAAATAAAAATTATAGATCATTGTAGTGATTAGATTGTAAGTATGTGAGAATTCCTCAAGTTTGTAGCTTAAGGCTTTTCATTTGAGTAGTGAGCTCTATGCAATGAGCCTGAATGGATGTTCATTCCCCATATATTATATTAAGGTTATACCTCTAACAAGTTGTTTTCTTATTGTGGGTAATCAGCCCCACCATGGTTTTTCCCCTAATAGGGTTTTCATGATAAAAATATTATGCCAACTTGTGTGTATTTGTTTCTAATTTGTATATGTATGCATGTTTAATATTCTATTTATTCAGATCAGATTTAAGGGTACATAAGTTAGATGTTTTTTCAATTTAAGGGTTTGAGGTTTAAGTTTTTGGAAGAAATTAATTCACCCCACCTCTTACTTGTTTATTTCCATAGTATTAATAATTGGTATCAGAGCTTTGGTCCCTTGAAGGAAGCCTAATAGCTTGAGGGAGATCAGATATGGAAACTTACAAGAAGGGCAGTCCTAGGTAGGAAGGAAAAAATTAACTTATATGGAAAGGAAGGATGATCACTCATCTAAGGAGCAGAGGAGAAGAATACTGGATCATCACAAAGAACTCTTATACTACTCCTTCAAATATATCTATGGCTACACCAGATGAGAAGAAGAAGTTTGAGGTCAACATCAAAGAAAAGGAAGCATTGCTAAGTTCTCTACTAGATAAATAGTACACAAATGTAATGGAGTTAGAAAATTCTCATGAGATATGGACAAAGTTAGAGACTCTTCATGAAGGTTATGCATGTATCAAGCAAGCTAAGCTAAAAAGCCTAAAAGGAAGGCGTGGATATCTAAGATTGTCTGAAGATAAGAACCTTAGTTCTTATATGTTAGATATAAATGAGTTAGTTTGCAATATCATATGTGTTGGTTGTGTATTAGATGAACGCAAGATTGTATCAAAGGTATTGAGATATTTTCCTCCTCCATACAAGAGAAAAGTTGTTTCTATTAACTAAATTAGAACTATTGTTGTTTTGACAAGAGATACATTAGTTGGAAAGCTAGCTATCTATCTTAGTGATTCTCTACCCAAAGTTGAATTATATTTTAAGGTGGCTACATTGGGAAGAGACATGCAAAAAAAAGATCAAGGTGAAGGATCTACAAGAAGGGTGTCAAAGTATGAAAATGAGATAATAGAGATTGAAGAAGAAGAAAGAGATCTTCAAGAATTGGAAATACTGGTTGCAAGGAGACAGATAAAAAGATCTGGTAAGTACAAAGGAAAAACACCTTTCAAATAATTTTGGTGTAAGAAGAGAGGACATTATGCCTCTAGATGTCTAGAGAGATTTTCTAAGCACAAGTATGATAAGTCTAAAGATGAGAATCGATGCTATTATGTTGTTGTTGATGAGGGAGTTACTGATGTTGAATCTGAAAATGTTTTTGTTAGATGTAAATATAGGTTTTGAATGGACCCTGAAACAATTTACAAAAGATTCTCAAAAATGATAAGCATTAACAACCTAAATATACAACAAAATCCTACAACAAGACAAAAGGCAAGACCCCGAGCAACAAGCTAAGAAACCAAAAGACAAAAAAATAGAGTTGGAAACAAAAAATATAACAACAAACAACAAACTACCAGCAAATGACCACGAGCTACATTTTTTTCATCGTGGCCTTCTCGGCCTCTTTCTGCATATCCTTCTCGACCTCTTTCTACATATCCTCCATCTTTTGGATAGCATATTTGATACTTTTTCATCTCCTTTGGGGTTTCAGGCAGCGTACATTTGAGGCTGCTTCTAGTTCTAGTTCCTGTTCCTGAGCTCCAAACATCATCATCCAAAGTGATCATAGTATTTTCCAACATTTTTCTCTCCAAGTAATTATAAATGGCCTTCAATTTTATAAATAAGACTTTACGTCCCTCATTACTATGCTTCAAAACTTCACTAATAATGTGCCCATTATAACTAATCTTGTCGTTCGTGTCTTTCATCTTCTCCTCCAAAATGGCTTTGATCTTAGCTGTATCCTCCATAGCCTTCAGGTGATGTTTCATTTCTTGGATATCATCTGCTATCCACTTCTCCATATTTATGCCATGATCCTTTTTACTGTTAACCACCTGCTGAATACAATCATCATAATCAAAACCCACAGTGGTAACCTTGTCTATCGGCTGCCCACTGGAATTTTTATTATCTCTACTCTAGTCTTTGGTGGTCTTCATATCTTTTCCATCCCTAATTTTCCTCTTGTCTCTGGCATTTTCCTTTTCACAAATCTGGTCTTCTTTTTCCTCAACATTTTCTTCTTCCTGCTCCTCCTTCCTTCCTCCTTCAGTATTTTTTTCCTTTTCTTCTTCCCCTTTAGCATTCTCCTCATTTTCCTCTTTTTAAGGGATTTGGATTTTAAAATCTGAGGTTTGCATTTCATTAGCTTGATCATCATCATTCTCTTCGATGTTTACATCCTTATCATCCCCTTTAGGGGTTGAAATCTGGGTTTCCATGTCCTCCCTACTTTCCCTATTTTTCTTCTTCTTTTTCCCATCCCTCTTCTGGGTCTTTTTACTCTTTATCATCTTCATTATTTATTTTCCTTTTCCCTTTTACCCTTTTGGGTATCAAGCCATGGATCCTATCCTGAGCATACTCCACAATAAGCATAATCAATCCTTCATGCAGAACAGGGTTTCTAGCCTTCTTCCTATTTTCCACAATGTTGTTATTTAGTGAGTTAAGCAGGAAATAAGCGAAAGAAACTTTCTTCTTATGCCTAAAATGGTTAACCAAAAAAAAATTCAAATTGTAAATATTTGAGTAACGCCCATCCAAAGTGAAGCATTCAATCATAACAATCAGGATTTCGGTCCAAATGCTCTTAATTTTTTTTATATCCACATAGTCTCCTGTCCCTTTGTTCATAAGAGCTTCTTCTTCAACATTTTTAAGGATTAATTTAAATGCTTGCGTCCCCATTTTTTTATTATCCCTATAAAACTTCATTCCCTCCAAAGGAAAACCCATAACTTCTACCAAAAGACTCATAGTAAGCAGGAAAGACTTACCACCCAGATTGACTTTTCCATTCACCCATCTATCAACAAAGCTCTTGGTAGAGAATCTGAAAAATGTTAATAGTGAAGATGAACTTGTTTTTGTTGCAATCATGGAAAATGAATCTAAGACTACAAACATGATATCAAAAGATAATGCTAAAAATCTTGTTGAAGATGTCATGGCTGATGTTGCTGACAATAGTATGAACAAGGATGAAATTTCATTTACTCAAGGAGATGGGTCAACTCTACTTGCTCAAAGTGTCAAAGAAGACAACTGGACCATTGACAAAAGGATCTCTCACTTCATGTTTTGTGATGAAGGTAAATATATGATATTTTAGATTTATAAGAGTAGTACTGTTAAGAAGGAAGATAAATCCAAAGGTAAGAATTTTGCAAGTTATACTGTTCCAAAAACTTCTGTTGAAAATATTATAAGTAATGTTCATGATAACTATACTATTGAGGATATCAAGCTCAATAATATCTTTTCTAGAAAATTTTCTTCATGTAGTAGTGTCAAAGAGGTTAACCTTGATAACTTTAATAATCATGTTAATGAAGAAGGAAAAGTCTGAGACAATGAAGGAAATAAGAAAAATTACTAGCTGATTGATAGTGGATGCTCGCATCATATGCTTAGTGACATAAGACAGTTCGTGAAATATAAATAATATGATTGAGGAATTGTTAGATGGGGTGAAAAAACTAAAGGAAAAATCAAGGGAAGATGTATTTTTCTCCTAGACAAAAGGAATAAACTGGTAATGTACTACATGTTGATTTAGTTATCTCTATAGATTATTTTTTTGTCATTAGTTTAGAAAAATTCATAAGATTCATAAGACTCAATCGGTGAAAGGAAGAAAAAAAAATATGATCAATCAGTAATGTTCACCAAGAAAGGCAGAGAAGTCGGTAAAGCGCAACAACTACACCAAGAGCACATAGTTTACCAAACACCAAGAGCACAAATAGTGCACCGAGTTGACAGTTACTAAGTACTGAAGAAAAAGTTAACTGAATGATGATAAGTTACTCTACCGAGTTAATTAATGGATTGAAAAGTGATAAGGATGAATTTAATACATTGATACCATATTAATTGTGATCATACAATACACGATGATGAGTTTTTTACATGATAAATGAATGAAATAATTTAAAGAGAAGATATGAGAAGCAGATTAAGCGGTTAATCAAAGATTACTATTTCCAAGAAAAACACCAAGTACCGAGGTAAAAGTGACATGGTCACGGAGTAGAAAAGAAGATCTAACAGTAAAAATAATTTATCAGTGACCTAATACATAATATGAAGAGGCATTACATCTTATACTTAAAGGATGATTTACAGAGTAGAAGAGATATAGATGACAGAGGAAAAAGTGAGAGAGTACAAAGAAGGTTGTTTTTGAAGAACAAAAATCAGAGAAGAGAGCACCGAGATGATATATTGCTACAATAGAGAAATACCAAATATTTTTATAGATTTAATTGAGGTAACACAAGTATTTCAGAGCATATAGAGTCTAACCAACATTCATAATTGATGCAATTTTAGCAGACATTTGTAAGTTGTTGATACTATTATATTGAGAGCTAGAAATCCCAATACAGGGTAGATCTTAACCGACCTTATTTATGTAAAACCTTTAACAGGGTACATCTCTAAGTGTAGAGATTGTAAAATCATCTTACTAGGTAGACTTAAGAAGTCTTTGTATACTCTTAATCAGGTAATCTATCAAAATGGTTGAACTATGTAAACTCTAACCAACAACCCTTTACACTGCAGTTAGTGAAGGTTGTGGGTGTCAACCCCACCATAGTTTTGTCCTCTAACCAAGGATTTATGTGTAAAAAAATTCATGGAGTTATGAGTTCATTTACTTGAATGTTTGTGTGTTATATTTTATGCCTTTATTTCAAATTACTGAATTCGGTAATCAGCAAACAAAAGTAGCAGTATACAGTTTATGTTACAAAATTTTTATTAGTACTGATTCACCCCTCCCCTCTCAGTCCCAACTTTCCATATGTCATTCCAACAATTTCTATCAGAGCTTCTACACTTGAGTTATAGGGTTTGAACACCTAAGAGTTAAAGATCCTAGTCATGGAAATTTTTAGGCAATATAAAAGACTTGATGGTCTTGAATTTGAATTGGAAGGTGCAAGAGAGTTAATCATTGATTTGAAGAAGAAACTTGAGATATCTTTAAGCGTTAGAATGAGAATTTATGATGAACTAAAAGTTACTCAAGAACAAGTTGATACACTTGAAACAACATCTGAAGATAGTGTTACTGATGAATCTAAAACAACTATAAAAGAACTACTGGAAAAGAATGGCACACTTACCGAGTAGTTGGACCTAATTAAGATAGATCTTGAAACCAATATGATAAGGATGAATGAATTGATTGAAGGAAAGAGGATTGCTAAAGATGAGAAGAAGATGGAAGAAGATTATAAAAGACAAGTTGAAATGAAGCTATTGGAAAAAGATAATAAGATCATGAGAATGACACAACTTCAGTATGACATGGCCAATGAAATTATGAGTGCAAATCATGATAACACCAAAAAATAATTTGAGAATTGAAAGCTGAAATTGAGAGAATGGAACAAAGATTGAAAGATGAGAAAGAGGCAAATACAATACTGAAAAGAAGAAAATAAGCAACGAACTCTCTGGATCAACAATTTAAGAATCATAAAAAAAAGAAATGACAAAATAGGTATTGGATTCAAAGAGGAAAACACCACCGAGAAAGGAGAATTATCAAAAGAACAATGAGATGAAAGTACTACATCCACACCAAGATAAAAGAAGCCAAATTTCAATTATTGTGGGAAGCCTGGACATACTGCTAATGTCTACAGGAGAAGGAAAGGTAAATTACTGAGTATACCTAAGTTTGATGGTTATTGTTTTAGATGCAATAGGTATGGACATCAAGAATTAATCTGGTCAACAATATGAGGAAACCTTAGTTTGATGCTTACTACAAGAATTGTAACAAGTTTGGACACAAAGCTGGAGAGTGCAGAACAAAGAAAAGAAATGACAATTGGAATCCTAATCGAGAGAATGCTAAAACCAACCGAGTAGGTATT
The DNA here is from genome assembly GCA_018584345.1 of Thuja plicata. Taxonomy (NCBI): domain Eukaryota; kingdom Viridiplantae; phylum Streptophyta; class Pinopsida; order Cupressales; family Cupressaceae; genus Thuja; species Thuja plicata. Next base: position 388,021 of record MU223492.1, on the reverse strand, counting down.
TCTATACCATGGGAATATAATACAAGAATTTCATGCTTATCCTATGGAGGGTATGGACACATTGGTGCAAATTGGATGTTGATGCAGAGAAGGAACAATAGAAGAGCATGGATAAATATTGGCATGACATGTTTTCACTGTCAGAAGGTAGGACACCTTGCAAGGAATTGTAGAGACTAAGGTGATGCACCGAATGAAGATGAATCTGAAGTAAAAGCCCCTACTACTATTGAGGAAATCTGAGAACAAATTTAAAAAAGTCTAGAGGAAAAAGACTGAGGATGAAGGGACATCATCTGGAAGCACAGATTGCACCATCTCTACTGATTTGGCTGCACCGAGATCCATCTAGTTGGTAAGAGGTGTGTAGGATGCATGCTTATAATAAATCCTACTTCAGTTCCTATAAATAGAGTTGACATCCATATAAGAATATTAAGATGCAATTGGATAAGTTGTATACATTTTGGATGCATATTATTATATATAGTTATTTTGTTTAACTTGGTTGAGAGAAGTAACTATGCACTCGGTTATAAAGTTAAAAAGAAGTTGGAAAACACATTTAATGCACATTAATAGAGGTGTTGGAAACCCTAAGTCAAATAAAAAGTATAAATACATCATTTCGCAAATCATTTGAACCTAACGTCTATAGAAGAAATTTGAACCTAACATCTATGTCATTTGGAAGGTAAATATTTGTCAAGTAAAAGTAAATGACTTGCAACCTCATCAGCCATCCATACTTGGAAGAGTGACTTGAAAGCAATGATCCATCCAATAAAGCATTCAAAAATGTCAATGGTTTGATGTGATTTACAATACCTTCATGAGTTGTGTCCTAGGAAGCTTACCTAAATCAAACGTCATTGTGTCCTCCAACTTTTTTTTGTAATCTTCTCTTCCAATGAATTTTGTTGATGAGTTACTAGGACTAGGACCAGGATTTGACAAACCAAGACTTATCATTTTGGTTTCTTTTTGATTCATCTTGGTGAGATTTCTCCCATATAAGGCCATAATTTCCTCTCTTTCCCTTAGTTTCTAACAATTTTGAATGGCAGATGTTGTCTTTATTGATGCACGAACAAGGTCATAAATTCCCTTGCTTGCCAACTTCTTGTCATTGGTTGTGTTGATTTATTGCAAAATCTATTTTTCAATATTCTCTTTGACAAAATTTTTTGATCTTCTCAACATGCTCTTTGAGATTCCCTAAAACACCTCTAAGACTTTCATTCAATTCAAACCAATCACACAACCTATCACTAGTCACCTTTATTTTCCCCCAAATGTCTTTTTTTATATGCTTGACTATATATTTTCTTTTTTCATTCAAGATGTTTTCATAAGTTTTAATTGTATTATTTGCCTTCTTTAGCTCTTCTCTCAATTCTGACAACTGGTGTTCATAATGTTTTCTTATTTCCTATGCTTTCTCTTCCCATTGTTTTTCTTTTATCTTATCAGTCTCCAATTCCTTATTTAAGTTATTGTTTTCATGTGTCGTATTCTCCATGCATTTGTATTAACATATTGAAGAGGCTTTTTCATCCTCAACTTTTTATTGCTCTCTTCCAATTTTTCCCTTAGAATTTTTAGTTCTGTGTCCATATGTTCTTGTTATGCAATTGCTTCTTTGTAGAAAGAATTTTTTATCCATTGTTATAATTCTTTCCACCTATTATGTGTTCCTTTCTCCTTTGCCTTTTGATTTTCCAGGTCTTCCTGTAACTTTTCTATTTTTCCCAGAAGCTTTCCTTTCTCTCACTCCAACTTCACCACTAAATTGTAGACCACTTGGTTGGTCATTTTCGACATAGTAATCTTGTCCACATTTTTAATTTTGGATAAATCTATTTGGTGGGTGCTACACGAAATTAAGATGGATCTAACTAACTCTCAAGTGGATTATTATCTCCAGCTCAAGGCATAACAACCATGAACTCCATCATTTCTTTTTTTGGGTCATATGTACGTAATAACCTATTCAATGCGGGTTCTACATCACGAGCTGCATCAACTGAATCTCTCTTCAATGTCTAAGTATTTTTTCAATTCCTATTTTTTGTTTGTTCAAATTTAGTTACAAAATCATTATAATAAAAATAAGGGTTTTCTGACAAAATTAAATTTTTAAAAGGTGAAATAACACTTGCAGTGATGTACGAGTTTCCACCTATTCTTCTTGTTCTAATAATTGCACGTTGAGGATTACCAACACCCTGACCCATTACAAGTGGATTTTTTTGACTGATCAGAGGGTTTTGTCCTGAAGGTGTGGCAATTGTTGGACTCATAGACACCATTGGCATTGTTGTCATAACTTTTTGCTTCTTTACACTGCCTTGATATCTGGGATCCTCTAATTTCACATTCAATTCTAATGTCATTTTCGAACCAGTAGAACTACCCATGCCATCTCCACCAGTGGAAGTGGAACTTGATTCAGATTGAATCTGAGTGCTTGGAAAAGGTGGAACTAGATTTGAAGCTGGAAAAAATGAAGGTGCAAGTATATGAGACTGATTAGTACCTTTTTGTGATGAACCTCCAAGGACTAGTGTCTCACCATGTTTTGGTGGAATGAGTGTGACGGGTGGAAACCAAGGCCCTTGTCTTGTGGGACCCAGACCACCCCAACTTGGAAAACCCATTTTTTCTATAATCTCTGCCCCTTTTCTATGTTTGTCTTTTGTGGACACTTCGACTCCATTAACAATTAAATATACATAAGTGGATAAGGGATTTACAAAAGCTCACTCATACTCATTATCTTGACGATCATCATCATTGTGATATGCTTCAGCTAGATGCTCCTTATTCCAAAAATCACTAAATAGTTGATCCTCTTCCACTTCATAAAGATCTATAGAGGTCTTTGGCTCATTGAGATTCTTCCTCATTTCCCCAAAAATGGAAATTTTGGTTTGAGTCCAATTACCATCTTTAGATTGACCCACTAGGTCTTTTGGAATAGTTTTTCTACATGGTTGAGAAGCTTTCTGGTAGAAACTGTACAATTTCCTTGGCTGCACTTTTCCTTTCTATTTGTGCAATACCATAATTTGTGATAACAATTCTTGTATTGAAATATTATTTTCAGTGGGATATTTCTCCATCTCTTTTTTGACCTCATCCCAGGACTCCATATTTTTAATTTTTTCTATCAATTGCATACTCTCATGTTGAAATTTTCTTGTAGAGTTCCCATTCTCTCTAAGATTTGTTCAGATTATGTTGAGTGGGTCATACTTCTAGTGAAAGTCAACAACAAAGAAAAAAATTATAAAAATGTTGTGACACTTTTAGTCCTCTTCTTTCAAATGTGAACCCTCCAAATGAGAAAGGCAAGGAAGTAAATATCATTTTATTTTTATGACCATTAAAGAGTACATCTGTGCTCTCCATCTACCATACATATTCCAATGCAAATACCCTCTTTGTCATGTGTATTGGAATTTTTTCGGGTTCTACCACTGAACTATAAAACCTTAACATAGTGCAGTCTTCCATGAAGTACCAGTCAGCCAATTGTATTTCACTTCTGAGTTGAATGTAATCTCTACAAGACATGGGAAATCTAGGCATTAGAGTGCCTATAATTTTTATGATACATTGGTGCTAAAAATAAATCTACAAAATTGATGTAGTTCCTTCTGTTATCACTCATCCTTATCTCAGGTGTCCATTCATATATTTGATTTTGGACCTAACTTTGAAGCTTGTTTGTCTAAAATATTAGATGATGCTATGTTAAAAGAAGATAGAACAAGTAGGTTGTGAGTGTAAATGTCTTATGTGAACCTCTTTTAATCATTAGTAATTGTTCTTGTAGGAAATGAATAATGTGCTCAATAAAAGTATATTTTAATGTTTCTTTTTCACAATGAATATGAAAAAGAATTTCAAGAATGTTGGTACCCACTTATTTATTACTATCCAATCCAAAATGAATGCTAGCAAGGAAATACTATCCTGAACCCATTGCACAAAAATATCATAATCATAAGGAGGCTTATGATTTGGATCTAGACTAGAAATTCATGTTATTCCTCTGATATATGAATCTTTTTGTATTGTATCTATTTTTTCAAAGTTCTTTTCCATCTTTCCTAGGTCAATGTTCACATTTGAGTTTTGTGCTTCAAACCCTAAGACCAACATACTAGAAAATTCAATCTCGGTTATCGAAAAAATTTCCTCCTGAGTATTTTTATTGACAATTACTTTTCTATTTTCATCATAATTTTTGGCGTAGAACATGGCAATTTCTAGACAAGGGAATACTTGAGGTAACGCCATGCATGCCAACCCAATAACCCATGGTGCAATTTTATTTGTCATTTCCTTTACCATGTTGTTAAATGGATTAAATTTTGAATCCTTCATTGGATCTTTCCACTTATTTTCAAGTGCAAATCTAATTTCCATGATTCCCTTATTTCCATGGATAACATGATCATAAATATCACAGAATTCATCATTAAAACCTGCTATTTTAGCCAGTTTGTGGAAGTCTAATATCTCTGTCTCTTGTCTTTTCCTTTTACTCATAAAATTTGGATTTGTTTTTCCTATCATGGTATTACTATTTTCTCTTAGGAAAATTCAAATAATTCTACACAACTACAATTTACAGGGGTGATTCAAAATTAAACACTAATTCTATTTCTACAATCTAAATGGTAAACCACGAGATTTGAAAATTTTTAAAGGTGGGACGTAGGTGTTTAGGATTTTACCTATACTTTCAATTTTTGCAGACTATGATTCGGAAGAGATCTGAGAGACTCTGTTGCATTCCTCAATCTTCAACTTACAAGTTGTAACCACTTTTTGAATCTCCAATACTAGTTAGAATTGAAAACCTAAAGCGCGAAAATTATACAATCGTGATTCGTTAGTCATGATTCATGTTAAATTTTATTACTTCTTTATGAAGAAAGATATCTAATTTCACTAGGACATGTGTCACTTAATCATTTTACATATGTCTACAAATTCATCCAGCGATCTGAAAATGAACTTATTGCTTATTAGTTATTTTAATTTACATTTATTAAATGTTCAGTTTTACTCCAATTTAGATTTTAATTATACTTAGTTGAGTCATGAGTGTGAATTTATGACACCTTCCTTTTTTTTAGGGGACATTTGTGAAAAGAGGTGACCATCCCCAAATTATCCTAAAACACACCTTGGGTCATTGATCTATGCTCATCCAATGGTCACTGGTAGTCACTATTAGATGTCGCGGGTCCCATTAACATTTATCTTGTCATTACTAGTAGTCACCTAGTGACCTCACGTCATCATCGAATGACATAATAATTATGCATATATACATTGAAAAAAAATTACACAGATAATATATTATCATTCATTTAAAGTAAACCAGAGTTTTAACATTCATTAAGAGTAAACTGGAAAGTTAAAATGAATATTAATTAGTCAAAGTCGAAGAGAAAAATTTTCATTAATTGTTTTGAAAATTTACATCACTAATATAATATATAGACTATAGTCATACCCCTAACCCCTAAAAAATGGTGTGAATAGGAAGTATCCCTAAAAAATAGTTACAAAATTTATTTCCACAAGGGCACTGGTTGGTTGATCATATAACAAAAAACAAAATAACACAAAGAATTGTGGAAACCCTCCATTTCAAGAAAACTAAGGGTCTTACTCTCCATCCCCGTCTAAGAAGAATCATTTGGATAGGATAATCTCTAAGAATTATTTGAGCCAAGTCTATTCTGACTCCTCCACCTTGTCAAGGTGAAACCACTTCTATAGGAAGTCCCTCCCCAATCGTGCCCACTTCTGATGTTGCATCAGTTTCCTTTCATAAATGTTCACTAGGCATGGTTTTCTTTCATATTTCTACCTCACTAGATATGCTTTTCTATTTCATCATCCCTAGGGATCCCCAACCCCGGTTGTGCGAAAATGATGACTTGGATGTCATCTACTATAAATTATTCCTTGAAAACCTTCCGTAGGAGCATAAGCATTTCTACCTTTTCTCCTCTGAGGTTTAGAAGAGATACCAAGAAGCATGATGTAATGTCTGTGCTGACGCGGTATCTCTTCTCATTGTGAAGGAACTCATGACCAAGCACCATCAACACAACATTTTTTATGAAAGAACCCCCTTCCTTGCAAATGAAAGTGAGAACTTTGTCTGGCATCTGTTATGCCCTGCATACTCGTCCCTACATTTTGTAGGCAAAATGTTGGGTCCCCCTTTTCTATTTTTCTCTTCCTTCATTTTATTTTGTTTTCTTTATTTTCCCTCCAAGATTTTCTTTCGCAAGGTTTGTCTTTCTTTTCTTTTGCTTCCTCGTGTCTCTGGGACCTGGTCCTGGAGGTTGTTTTTTCTTTCAAGAGTCAAATTCTGGACTCTGGGATTCTCTGCCATTATGTCTTCTTCCTTGAGAAGGTATGATATCATGGAATCCCTGGGCCTAGAGTCTAGAGGATTCACTCATTCTAGAGTTTTCAGAAAAGTGCAACCTATTTTTACCCTAGGGGTATAAATGGAAGTTACTTGTCATTTTCACAATTACCACGATTCAAACACTTAGAGCATTCAGAGCGATACTGAGGTGATTAAGGTGATTAAACATTGAGTTTCTCCCTATGCTTTGTGGCTAATTGAATTTTGATTTGTGGTGTTTTCTTGTGATTGTTCAAAGGTAGACATGTTGTAGAGTGTTCTTCGTGTTCATCTTCTCTGCATCTTTCACATTTCTAGGTTGGTTGTCATTTTTCCTTCTCTAGTTTTATGTTCCTCTGGTTTTCTATCTTCCTTTTTGTGGTGCTCTTTTTGTTTTCTTTTACTTTCATTTATTTTTGTTTTCATTTTCTGTATTTTCTCCTGGTTTGCCTCCCGTTGGTGGGTTGTCCCTGCCAGAAGGTTGTCCACCTTCTGTGCAGTTGTAATCTAGTATATATATTGTACATTTTTGTAGGTTAGCTTTTGTGCCTTCGTAAGTTCTGTACCTTATGTAAATACTATGTAAATGTTGTATATATGCCTCAGATCTTTGTATTTTTGTGTGTATACCTCTTGTATATCCTTCCATTCTTGATGAGATCATTGCACTCCATCACATTTTAAATCATTTTTTTCAGCTTGTCGAGAGGGAGTCACCATGGTTCAAACTCGACACCTCACTGGTTCAAGCCATGGTGGCTTTCTCTCTCCTATGTCATGTCACCTTAATGGCAAGATTAATTTCCCATGAGTGGGCATTCAAACCCCATTTGATCTAGAATTTAATTTCCCTCCTGTTAGCCTACTTGTCACCATTAATTTTATTTATGCCGCCTGTCACAAGGCCACGTGACAACCCATGTCAGTCGAGTATGGCTTCCTACTAGTCACATCGACATGGCAATGGATACTTCTTCTGGACTCTGGGTGCTGAGGCGCCTGGATTCTCATTCCATACTTGTCACTTAGTTCAATACCCTAGAGCCCCTGGGTGTGTATCAGAATCTAGTTCATGATTATCTTGAATACTCTGGGATTTTGATATATGCTAATACTTTTTGGATAGGTGTGGCATGGTGATAATTCCCCCAAAATCCACTAAATTATTATTATACCATGTATTGACATTTCTGCTATTTTGCAGGTTGTGGATTGTGTGATCAAAATGTCTAAGGTGATCACTCCTCGTGATAGCCCGGAGCTACCTACTACCTCCACTCGGGCGGCCACAAAAACCAAGGCCAAAAAGATGCTAGCAAAGCTGCTACTTACCTCCAAATACCCAAAGGAGGGCATTCTCGTGGGATCCAAGGTGGATTCCAAAGTCCAAGAAATAAAAGACACAGAGCCTGGACTTTGGGCTGAAATACAAGGCTTAATACAAGCCATCTACAGGCTAAAGGCTGGCGGAGATAGTATGACCACTCATTTGACCGCCTTCGGTATTATAAAGGCTGCAAACTTTCCTTGTTCGGTGCAATCAATAGAATTGATACGACAACTGGAAACACTCTACAATGCACCTACTCAGATAGTTCTACTTGCTGATCCCTATCCGTTACAATATCCAGCAACAATTGTCACTTTGGACGCAGCAAATTTTGCCTCAGGGCTGGGGATTCCACAGTTCAAGGGGTCCATCATCATCAACCAAGCCAAGTCATTAAAGGAGTTCAAGGAAGCTGCCCTTGTCACCCAATAATATCTCAATAGCCAGTGGCTGAAGTCCCCGAAGAGGGACTATAAAAGGATGAAGTTGGAAATTCCCCACGGGGATTTCAAAGAGCCCATTCAGGCGGGCATCATATTTTTATGTAGGATCTTCGAATTGCCCCATGCCCGATATTTCTTGGCATGGATGTATTACTTTCTTTACTACATCACCACGCGCAACTAGACTTTCAACTGGGTGGCTATTATAGCCAATCATGTGGAAATGTAGCTAAAGGGCGTCGTCCAGAGTTCCAAGTTCTATATGACATCTTACGTGTTGTGGGCACTGGCCCAACAAAGACCAGATTTTATGGGTTTGGGAACAATGGGTGAACTTGAGAATGGGCCAAGCAAGTTAACACCATGGGATTATTATCCCCAAGTTCAATGGGAACTCAGTTTCCTAAATTTTTTCCAGGTAAATGATGCTTTCATTTACCAAAATATTCTAACACTTACTCGGGACTCCGGGTACCAATTATCACAGGAGGCGATGAACCTGGTCAGTAATTATGACCACTATTTTATTTAGTTCCAGCAACACACCTACATTTGGGTGACCGGATTCTCCAAGAAACCCTATCTTCTTCCGTAGTATTTCGTGGATAGAATCATTATTTTGGAGTTCTGTTGGCAGATCATGGACCTGCATGCCTTCTTCACATTGACTAATGTCATTAATGTCCCATTCCTAGTTTTGTGTGGGAATTATATGTGCAACCTCACCACAACAAGTGAGGCAGATAGTGAATTGAAGAGCCTAGGACTGGTGGAATTCCACCATGCCAAGAAAAATTATGATCATCTAGGCAAGATTGCCTTGGCACTTCCCCGGGCATCCCACCGCACAAGGAACATATTGAAGATTTTTGGGTGGACTGTCAAGACAGTTTTGATCTCCGGGCCCGTCAACATTCATGGATGTCCAAAGGACTCATGAAGGAACTTGACCTGCAGAATTTTCTGAAGGGTTAATAGATGACGGGCCGCTAGAAGACCTAGCATATAAAGGATAGGGGTTAGACAAGTTGGATCTCCCTTCAGTGGATTGAGCCACCCCAAAAGACTTGACAATTGAGGGAGTACGCCACCATATTTTGGAGGCCAATCATAATTATTTTTCCCAGGTGTGTCCCAAAAGCACCAGGAAGGGACCAATTGTCTGAAGATCCACTTCAACTTCCGCTACCACCGTCAGACCTAGCACAAGGGGAAAGAAAAAGAAGATACCCCAACGAAGGTACCTCCCCAAGGCCCAACCCCTATAATGTTAGAATAGTCCCAAAGGATAACTGAGAGGGGGGGTGAATCAGTTATTAGTAATTTCAGTTCTTTTTACTTTTTTAACTTTATAATACAACAAAGTAAATGCTTAATTAGATAACATAGCACTCAACACACAATTTGATTACAGGGAAACCAAATGGTAAAAACCCCAATGGTAATTAGCACCCACAATAAACTATACTTGTTTGTAGTAATCCTTGTTAGAAGATATTTCAACCCTATTAGGAGTTGTACATTACAATGAAATAAGTATAGTGACCTGGTTAAGAGTCAGACCCTATTAGGATTCTTTTACAAATAACCCTGTTATGGGTGGTGGACTCACTATCCAAAAGCTCACTGCTTGATGGTGAAGGATACAACCTTTTGTATAATAGATATGAACTATATCTAATGATGAACTATAGAGTAGACCTGCTGGCTTGATCAATTCTAGTGTATTACAATCTTTCACTTCTTATTCACATAGACTCTTTATGAATGAACCAACTCTGATAATCTTCTCTATACATCTTTCTTATCTTTTCATATCATTCACACTTAGTGTGTCACCTTTGACTTGCTATAAGTATCTTCCTCATAGTATGAGATCATGGGACCTGTAAGACAACTCTTCATAACATCCTTGTCAGATCTACTAAGCACACAAGCATTATTACAACCATGCAAGTATAAACCAAATAGACATGACACTTTGCTAAGTCACCCTCACCAATTTAACTCTAACTTTGAAATCTTCTTGAAACATGTTTGGCACCTTTGGATTAATATCATCAACTCATAACTAATCATGAATATACACACGCATATACAGAAGATAAGCACAACTTAAGAAACACGTGATATACATCGGCCCTAAACCATTACACTTCTAGAACTATAACCGCCAATAAATGAATTACATAACTTTAATGAAACATCATATTTGGGTCTACGTGTATGAACATAACATAATAAACATGTCAACAACATGTATCTATCCACACAAGTCTTCACATCATTATTCTGATAAGTACATACACAATTACTATTGTATTATATGTTGTCATCAATGACAAACATACAATCAATCAACTACTTAGAATCAAATCTCCAACAATCTCCCCCTTTGACATTGATGGCAACATATGATATCAAAAATATCCTCTGTTCATGGTGTCCTCTTTCTTTTATAATCTTCTCAATATCCTCATCAAATATTTCTCTAAACTGCTGTAGTTCCTCTGTCTATGTTTTTTGTTCCATGTATATACTCCCCCAGAGTATATGCTCCCCCTTAGTACATACTCCTCCTTACTATATACTCCCCCTTTGACATCAATGGAAAAGGGCACCATAGTCCTTTAGGTACAGGTACTACTCTAGAAGTAGAGTAGTCAACCATTCATCAGTCACTTAATGACTAATGTCTTTGCTACTTTTTCTAAACAGACTTAGGAGAGGGAATTACTCCCAACTTCTCCCTGAGATACTCAAAAGTATCCTTTGATAAGGGCTCTGTGAAAATATCTACCAACTATTCTTTGGTGTTCACATAGTCCAATTTTACTTCTTTGTCTACAACCTTTTCTCTTAAGAAATTGTACTTGATTTATATGTGTTTTGTCTTTGTGTGCATCACAGGGTTCTTAGACATGTTGATAGTGCTAGTATTATCACAATGAATAAAAATAGTATAATCAACCTGAATGCCAAATTCTTTAACCATCTGCTTGATCCAAACCATGGTTGAACAATTCAGTGTTGTTGAAACATATTCAACTTCTTCTGTTGACTGAGAAATATAGTTCTACTTCTTGCTTATCCAAGAAACCAACCTGTTTCCAAGAAATACTGCTCCTCCTGAAGTGCTCTTCCTGTCATCAATACAACCTACCCAATCTGCATCTATATACACATGAAGTTGTACATTCTCTGATTTACGATACCATAAACCATAGTCTATAGTTCCCTTTAGATATCTGAATATCCTCTTGATTTCCATTAGGTGATTTTTCTTGGGTTCAGCTACAAATCTTCCAACAATGCCAAATGCATTAGATATGTCAAGTCTAGATTGAGTTAGATAAATGATATTACCAATCATAGATTTGTACAATGTTTTATCAATTTCTATGGAGTCATCATCTTTTGAAAGCTTGCTTCCTATTATCATGGGAGTGCATACTAGCTTAAAATCATCCATCTGAAAAGCCTTCAGTATTTCCTTCACATATTTAGACTGATTAATGAATATACATTTATCTATTTTCTTTTCATTCAGTCCCAAAAAGTATTTAATAGGACCAATCATACTCATTTCAAATTCATTCTGCATTTCTTTTGCAAATGCTTTACTGAGCTTGTCATTACCCCCAAAGATAATGTCATCAACAGATATAGCAACTAACAATAATCCATCAGGTGTTTCTCTTGTGAATAGGTTATAATCTGCTTCTCCTTTCTTGAATCCAATCTTGGTAAGATAACCATCAAGTCTTTCATACCAAGCTCTTGGGGCCTGTTTAAGACCATAAAGTGCTTTCTTCAATTTGTGTACCATGTCTGGCTTATCTGAGAGATTAAATCCTTCAGGTTGTTCTATGTAAACTTCTTCATTCAAGTCACCATTCAAAAAAGCTTATTTTACATCCATTTGATAAACTTTAAAGTCTTTGAATGTTGCGTATGCCAAGAACAACTTAATGGCTTCCAGTCTACTCATAGGGGCAAATGTATCAGTGTAGTCTATTCCTTCTCTTTGTGCATATCCTTTACATACCAATCTTGCTTTGTTTCTTACTACTATACCATCTTCATTCATCTTGTTTCTGAATACCCACTTTGTTCCAATCACATTTTTGTCACTGGGTCTAGGGACCAATTCCCATGTATCATTTTTAATTATATTATCTAATTCTTCTTTCATTTCATTCTTCTAATCAGAATCATTACAAGCATCTTCAACACTTAAAGGTTCAATTTGTGAAAGTAAACATACCTCTTCATCCATTTCTAGACCTTTTTCTTTAGATCTAGTCAAAACACTACTGCTCTGATCTCCAATGATATCATCTTTAGAGTGGTATCTAGATGTGAATTTTGGAACCTTAGGTGTGTCTTCTTCTTCTGTAATCTGTGATTCTTCTCTCTTTGATTCAGGGTCATTGCATGATATATCAATGCAATCAATCATTTCTTCAATAATAGTATCTACTACATCTGGGTTCATCTTCAATCATAGGTGCATATTCATAGTATCTCTCTTGAACCATAAACTTTTCATCAATCTTAACATGCGTGCTTTCAATTATTTTCTTTAATCTCAAATTGAAACATCTATATGCTTTACTTTTAGTAGAATAACCAAGGAAAATACCTTCATCACTTCTGGCATCAAACTTACCAACACCATCATCTCTCTTGATGTAGCATTTTCTGCCAAAGATTCTGAAATACTTTACTATAGGTACATTGCCAAACCAAAGTTCATAGGATGTCTTATCTGCGCCTGGCCTCAATTGAGTTCTATTGATAGTATATACTATTGTGTTCACTACATCTCTCCAATAGGTGTGCACAACTTTTCCTTCAATCATCATAGTGCACGCTGTATCAAGTATGATCCTGTTCCTCCTTTCTACAATCCCATTCTGCTGAGGGGTTCTAGGTGCACTCAACTATCTTTTTATTCCATGTTCTTCACAATAGTCATAAAACTGATCAGAGGTGAACTCTCCTCCTCTATCTGATCTCAAACATTTTAGTTTCAATCTGGATTCATTCTCAACTTTAGCTTTGAATATTTTGAACTTCTCAAAGGCTTCAGACTTCTCCTTTAAGAATGCAACCCACATCATCCTAGAAAAATCATCAACAAACAAAATGAAATAGCTTTCTCTGTAGTATGATCTTGTTTGAGTAGGACCACACAAATCTGTATGCACTAGGTCCAATTTGTTCTCAGCTGAGTTTTTCTTGCTTCTGAAGGAACTCCTTACATGCTTTCCCATAACACATTCCCTACATACTGTGTCAACTGGTCTTGCAATACTTTGTAGGTCTCTAACTGCCTTGACTTTACTGATCTTTACTATATTATCAAAATTGATGTGACATAGTCTCTTGTGCCATAGCCAACTTTCATCCACCTTTGCAACAAAACAACTTACATCAGAATTGAACTGAAAAACATTACCTTTTGTTTTGGAACCTGATGCAATCATGTCACCATTCTTGTTTTTAATGATGCACTTGTTTTCTTTGAACTCCAAATGATAACTCTTGTCAAGTAGTTGTCCAACAATCAACAAGTTATGATGTAATCCATCAACACATAGAACATCATTTATCTTGTTCTTTCCATCTAAAGTTATAGAACCTCTACCTATGATAGGTTTATGAGTGTTATCTCCAAATCTAACCATACCACCTTTGTATTTGTCTATATGAATGAATCTCTCTTTGTCACCTGTCATATGAGAGCATCCACTGTCAATGATCCAATCAGTTCTGATGTTTGCTTTGGAGATTAGGGCTAGCTCTTGTTCTTCCTTTTCATCTGCAATGTCCATTTCATCAAGAAACCTTTCCTTGTCTCCAAGGGAAATTAATCCAATTTCATCTTCTTCTAAATATTCATCGATTATGTTGGTTGTATTCCCAGTTCTGGTCTGTTCACCAAAAGTTTTGTGTTCCTCATTTTTCATTTCCCCTAAAGACAAAAGTCTCTCAGTTCCTTATTTTTTCTTTGTTGAAATATTAGGGTTTTCAGGTCAAAATCTCTAAGAAAATGCAAAACCTCAAAACCCTAGGTTTTCTTTAGTAGGCCAAAATGAGAAAAACCCTTACACGTTTATCACACTTCTATTTTGGTGTTACTTTTTGAGATTCACTTAAATCATGTGTTTAAAAGCTTGGTCACCTAGTCGCGTAATCCAAATGGCATATTCCTTTTTTCCCTTGAGACTTGGAAATTACCTTGTGTCGAGATGTCTCTCACAGAATTAGAATATTCCTTTAGCTTTAAGAGACTTGGCGGAGCTCTTCATGTCGCGTAGTCGCTGAATCAGAAAACAGGTCAGCAGTTTATGAAAGGGCCCACAGATAAGTCACAATGTCACGAGAAATGATCAGTAGTTAGTGGTTCATCACGAGACTTGGTGATTTCTTTGTGTCGCATGATCACTATATTGTTCTATAGTTAAGTAAATAGTACAAAGTTCAGGTCGCGTAGTCTCCAGAAAGAGTGGTTGTTAAGTGAAAGTTGTTGAGACTTCACGACTAACCATATGTAGTTTGAGATGAAACACAGTCGGGTTGTCACCGGATTGAAATGATGAGTCAGATTCCCATTCAGTGATGCAAAGATGAGTGATGAGTGAGACACATGTCCAAAGGTGAGCTGAAAAATGAGCTTTTTGTGTAGTCTCTCAATGCAAAAAGATCATTCAGCAATTAAGAGACTGTGTAAAAAAAGCTTTGTTGTCGCGTAGTCTCTAGAAAATCTAAGGGTATGATAGATTACTCAGTGATTTAGAGGAAGCCGTCAGATGCAATGTTTAAAGGATCCAACAGTGGTCACAAAGTCTCTGAATGAAAGATTCCAAAGGAAAAGGTACTCGTGACTTGGAGATAAGGGTATGTCGCATAGTCAGCATATGAGCCGAAGGGTAAAAGGCTTGTCGCATTGTCTCTGAAGGATTTAACACTTAGCATTGGTGTTGAGTGATTAAGTGACTAAGGGTAGTTGCGGGGTCTCGTAAAGGAAAGTAAACACTCAGTGACTGGGAGATAACCATGAAATCTAAAGATGACTGTAAGTCATGGAGTCTTTGAATGAGATGTGTTATTTTTAACATCCAGCAACTTTGATTTTCTTCATGTCGCGTGATCGCCAGAAACTAACTTTAGTTAACCATGACGGGGAAAGTTACATAGTCGGTAAGTCTCTAGAAGAATCAAAGGTTAAAGAGTTGGGTCAGTGACAAGGAGATTATACATAGTCGTGTAGCCGATAAATATGAAATCATAAGAAAAGGTGGCAGTGTCTGACATGACAACATGAATCATTCAACATCCAATGATAAGCTTGGATATTGTTTACTGTGTAAAAAAGGGTAGCTGAGACATATGAAAGGGAGACAATTACACTGAGACATGTCATCACCTTTGAATTTTATAAGGTTTTATGCATATATGAATTTGATTTCCTGTCACACTCATGAGCTATGGCTAGGTTTTTAATTAATTCCACAGCATGTTGAATTAAAGACATGAATTGATGATTTTTCAAATGATGAGCCGTATACTTCAAACAATTACCATAAAGAGTTGATTGAAGGTTCATTTTAATTTACTTTTCTTTCACAATTTCAGAGTGAAGAAGTGCTAGGTATTCTGAGAAGAGAGAAGAAATTAGAGAAGTTGCAGAGTATTCAGTTGATCATAGAGGCTTTGAATTTCTGAGAATTGTGCACGGAGAAGTAAAGTGAGTTTTGGGAGGAGATTTGTTTCAATATCTATAAGAAAAAGGGGATTGAAACACAAAAAAGATGAGTAGAGTAGTTAGTGTAGCTTCTACCAGTGGGAAAAGTGAAGAGATGGATGAGGAGGCTAAGGGAAAGCGCAATTACTCTGATGAATTCCTCAGATTGCTGCAAGGTTCAACTCAGAACAAGAGAGCAAATACTAATGTGCTTACTGATGAATACTGCAACATTAGGGATGCTAATACTCTGGGAACAACAGTTTTTTCCCTTTTTAACTACTTTTATAAAAATTCTGATAAACCTATCCCAATTGCAAACCCTTGGACCTGTGGTTTGGCTAGGTTAATTGTCCTTGACATTTACATAAATGTAGATTTGTTCTTAGGCCTTGCCACTCATTATGATGTCCTATATAAGACTATTAAGAGGAATGATGGCACTGCCCTACTCATCCTAAATAGAAATTCATTTATGCAAGCTTTTGGCTTGTATAGTACTATGTCTACCAAGATTGACATCACTAAGCAGGAACCGAGGTACAGTAGGTGACAGTTGCAGAAACACATGCTTAAGGAGGTGAGAAAATATCTTGATCCTATGTCTGGGACAAGCCATTATTACTTCAAGGACTTGCATTTACATCGCCTATGACCTATGTAGAGTACTAGGGATAGCTGGGGAAGCGGAAAAGATCAATGTCGGGATATTAATGATGATGCTAGATTTATAGGAGGTGCATTCTAGCACTAGTTATGACTATATACAACACATCATTGACAAGATGCATGAGGTATTTATAGAAACTAAGAAGAAAATGGTAGATCCTAACGAGAAACAACCCAGGTTCTTATGCTACTCCATCCTCATGCATCTCATGTTGTATTTTAATTTTGTGATTGTGGATATGAATAATGTGTCCTCAAAGGGTTTTTTCAAGATGGACCTAATCCCATTTAGTTCTGGGTGAAGATTTGGAATTATACATCTAGGGACTGTGATTACTGTGCATTCCAGAATTGGATTGTGTATCCAATAGTACAGAGCTTGGGCATCAGCAGGACAAGGCTTCCAATTAATATTATGCAACTACTAAGGCCTAGTGAATACTTGGATAAATGGGAGGGAGACCATAATTGGGGAGATTTCTTCCTGGAAGAGAATTTTACCATAATAAGGGTATATGGATGTATACATCCACCTCATATCTTGCCTTACCATCTACCAACAAGAGTAGCTGCCATGGAATTTATATGGCAATTATTATTGACAGATAATGAGCACTTTGCATCACATAGGAAGGGGACCTTAACCCCTAGACAGTTCAAAATTTCCAATTTTACTATTGGCAAAGGTGCCATTGATTCAGTCAGTCAGTGGTTGGAAAGTTGCAGAATGGGGACAACCTCATACAGATACATTGACCTTGAAGGCTTCATGGAAGGAGTCAAAAAATTATATACTCCCATAATCCCTAATACAAATGTCCATTGTGAATGTATTGAAGAGGATGCAACAAGAAATATTCTTGATGAAGATGAGATCAAGACAAGGAGAACAAGGATTCAGGATTCGATGAACCTTGAAAGACAAATGAAAAGAAATGGGTTAGCTTTTGGAGGTTTTTACCCTAATCTGCCATATTTTGATAGAATAAAAGCCATGATTGATAATTATTATGTTCTTAGTGAACAACTGGGGACTATTCTTGGTAAGAAAGGTTCCCAAGGGCTAGATCATTAAGAATCTGAGTATGATAGTAGTAGTGATAGTGACTATGCCTATCCTACTAGATATGTTCAACCTTAGCAGGATGTTGCTGAGATACCACAGTTGGAAGGAGCTGAAGGCCACATTGTAGACTTAACAGTGGCCACACAACTTGATGATGTAGAGGAGCCTTTAGCTAAAAGGCAAAAGATGAAAATAGGCCAGCCTTCAGTTGAAAGGAAAGAAAAGAAAAAGGATAAAGCAAGTGCACTAGTGCCTGGAAAAAGGTTATATGACCATAACCTAAGAAAATTGATTAGGCAAGGCAAGAAAAAATATCCTGATATGGAGGAGAATGTGGAATTGCCTCTTAAGGCTTGTGTTGATGAAAGGCTGATACATCAATAGCAGTTTTTGAATGATGATAACTTTGTCAAGACTGAGGAGTTTAAAGACTTCCTAAGGTGGTACAAGAAAGAGAAAATAAATCTTAGTTGACTATTTATGGGGAAGAAACAATAACAAATGAGGCCCTGGTTGCCCTACAGTCTTATGACCTAGATAGTGAGGACATCTCACCTAAAGAAGCCAGAAAATTGGTGTTAGACAGTGGCATGTTATTGGCTAAGGGTTGGGACTTGGCATCTACTTTCATAATTGATCAGATAAGAAAGTAGCCTGATCTAAAGATGGCCAGTGAGGTACAAATGGGAGATGTGATCAAAGGATTTGGGTATAGCCCAAAGTCTCAAGATTTTGCAATGTGGAGCCTTTACCCAAAGGATCAAAAACCTCAACTAGTAAATATCCAAGAAAACATGGTAGGCAACCAAATGGTGTGGATAATGCAGAATACAGGGGATTTGGAAATATCCCAAATCATGACACATTGGGCACACTTAAATGAAGACAAAACTAAACAGCTATCTAATAAGTGTAGCACATTGATAGAAGAAACAAGTGCACTGGCCAAAGACCGGGAAATGTGCCATATCCAAATACACCACCAAGATCAGGTGATTAAGAGGTTAATGAAGGAATTAGAGGAGAAGCCTGAGATGGTGTATGTGCCTGCACAACCATAACTTTTGCAAATTGAAGATAAAACTAATGTTGTCCTTAATTCTTATAATAAATTTCCAACTTTGCATGCTGAGGTCATGGGGTGTCTTGCTATATTAAACCCCTATTTTACCAAATGGTCTACCAGGGTGCAATTGTTTGAAAAGCTTGCATCTTTGTAAACCCTAAGATCAGATTTGCCAGAGATAGTAAAAGAGGTGGAAGATGAGATCAAAAAGGTCAATGTTGCTCTCTCATTCTTCAAAGGCAAATTGAATCAAATAGAGGTTAAATTGAGCCTCTTTTCTATAGATTTTAATAGATTTTTTCCTTCCCTAAGAGGAGAAGATGATCAGGTAAAGACTTTAGATGCCTAGAGGAATGAGTTTGACAGCAAGATGCCTAATAATGAGGCATTTATTTTGGGATCAGATTTGGATATTGAAGGGTTTAATAAGATTTGAGATGAGGCATTCAGGGCTGAAACTGATATTAATAAGTTTCTATTGGATGTTAAGAACATCAATGATGTTAGATGGGAGAGGCAAAAGGCACAAGTACAGGGCACTCAAGACTTCAAGTGGCCAATAGATGATGAAGTGAAAGAATGGGAACTAATGACTAGGCCCAAGAGGAAGAAGCATGCAGTAGAGGAAGAAATCTTGGATGAGGAATGAAGGTGAACACTTGGCGCCTCACTATTGAGTATAAAGAAGTCAGTTATTACTGAAAGAAAGTATAGGTGAGAATGTAAAGACGGTCACCTAAGCTTGACATAAATATTACTAGCTACCATAAATATTGTCAGAATAAAGGTGCCAGCAAAGGTGAAGAATAAAGAATATCATATTTCATCTCTTGACTTTGTATTTCCACCGCTTCTTCTTTCTCTTCTTTTGCCTTTTCTGTAGTATTAGGGTTAGGTTTCTGAGACCATCTGAAGCTTGTTGCATCCTAAAGAAAATGATTCCAAGATGGTTAAAGATCTATAAGTAGTCAAAAATTTGTAATTTGAAAGAGGATGAAATATATTGCAAAATCAGACTTTCTGAATTGGTGTCTGTGTTTTCAAGATTCAAAACTTTTCATGTATGAAAGCAGGATCATATCAATAAAATACGGTGCAATTTTACTCTTTTCTATTGTTGTCTCTTTATTTCCTGTGTATGATTTTTCTTATGTTTAAGTTTGCAAGGCATTCTGAAGCATTTTGGTTACAAGGTAACTATTTAATTACTTACAAGTTTCTTTCAAGCAAAGAACTAAGTTTTGTGGGTAGTTTCAGGGAGCATAACAGTATTCAAGGA
>MU223492.1:352035-364069 GCA_018584345.1 Thuja plicata | reverse complement strand
TACCACCTCATTATGGCATGTTTCTATCAAGAAAATGGAGTGCTTCAATGGGAGGTAGTATACAAAATGATTTATCATATGCTACTTTCAACATTGCTGGAGAAAATGTTAAGGTCTTAAGGGAGAGCAGAACTTCCCACGTGATAGAAAAATTTGAGGACACCAATGTTAACTATTGCATTGACATAGACATGGAAAATTTTAGAATGCAAAAAAGTGAACTTTATTGTCAAGATCAAGAAACTGACCCTTTGAACAAAGAATTAATCTTTCAGGAAGATGGATTATGGAAAATGTACTTTGATGGTGCTTTCTCTAAAGAAGTATTAGGGGTAGGAGTATTGTTGATATCCCCATCAGGTACAACTTTTAAGTACTCATTTCTGTTAGCCTTCCAATGTACAAACAATACTACAGAGTATGAGGCTTTGTTCTTAGGACTTGAAATTGCTACCAAACATGGTATAAAATGTTTAAAGGTTTATGGTGATTCTAAGTTAGTGGTAGCACAAGTAAGATCCAAATATGCTGTAAAAAATGACAGATTGAAAATGTACAAATATGCTATTTGGGATCAACTTGAAATGTTTGATGCCTTTGATATAACTTGGTTAGAAAGGTCAAAAAATATTATGGCTAATTTTCTAGCAAATGTTGCTTTGAAAAATGATGATTTGACCTTACATAGGGTATCGATACTAGAAGTTAAAACAAGACCAGTTGTTCCTAATAACATATACAACTGGCAAGTGTTCCAAGATGATCAAGATATTTTAAGGTTCATGTAATGCTTAGACCATTATGAGAACCAGAGTATAGATTGTAGCTCTTTACTGGAACATGATGATGGAAAAGATTACATCTTTGGAAATGAAGTTGTCCAATTAAGTTCTAATCAGATTCCTAGGGGAATGGTTGAGCTTGAAGCATTTTTTATAAGTCAGGAAAATGATGCATCAAAGTTAAGCAATGCCAAGATTGAGGATCTAGAAGAGATAAACTTAGGATCTAAAAATAGTCCTCAAATAGTTTATATTCGGAAAGGTTTAGATCCTCACATCAGAACAAATCTGACCAAGTTACTCAGAAAATACAAACATGTCTTTGCTTGGTCATATGAGGACTTGAAATCATACAGAGAAGACCTTTTCCAACATGAAATCCCATTGAAATCAGATGTAAAGCCATCCAGACAGAAACAAAGGCCTATTAACCCCTTGTTGGCTCCCAAGATGCAGCAAGAGTTGATGAAACTCAAGGATGCGTGAATAATCTAGCCCATTAGACATTCAATGTGGGTATCAAATCTAGTACTAGTTAGAAAGAAAAATGGTGACATCAGATTATGTGTTGATTTCAGAAACCTCAATATTGCTTCATTGAAAGATAACTATTCACTGCCAAATATGGAAGTAATGTTGCATAAGGTGACTGGTTATGATTTGTTGTCAATGATGGATGGTTTCTCAAGTTATAACTAGGTCTTAGTTAAAGAGACAGAGCAGTATAAAACTACATTTACTACTCCATGGGGAACCTATGTGTATATCAGAATGCCTTTTGGATTAATAAATGCAGGGGTGACTTTTCAAAGGGCTATGGATGTTGCTTTCAAGGAATTCATTGATTTATTCATGGTTATTTACCAAGATGACTTAACTGCATATTCCAAAAGGACTATTGATCATTGTGATCATTTGGGTAAAATTTTGAACAAAGCATTGGAATATGGTGTCTCATTAAATCCTAAGAAGTGTCATTTTGCAGTCAAAGAGGGAAAGTTGCTTGGACATATAGTGTCCAAGGAAGGGGTAAGGATAGACCCTGATAGAGTAGAAGCAATTCAAAGAGTGATTGCTCCAAAGAATTTAAAAGGTGTGCAATCTTTTTTAGGAAAGATAAATTTTGTCAGAATATTTATAGCCAATTTTGCAGAAATTGTTAAACCCATTGTAAAATTGCTAAAGAAAGATGCCAAGTTTGTTTGGAATGAAGAGGCCCAACAAGTATTTGAAAGACTAAAAAAGGCAGTGCAAGAGGCTCCAATTTTGAAATCTCCATATTATACTAAGCCTTTCTCCTTGTTTTCATTTGTATCATTTCATACAATTGCTGCTATATTGCTTCAAAAGGATGAACAAGGATTTGAGCATCCCATAGCTTTTTATAGTAGATCCTTGGAGGCTGCAGAGCTTAACTATGAAATAATGGAGAAATAGGTTTATGCCTTGGTAAAGGCTGTGAAGTCTTTTAGGCCCTACTTGGTTTGTGCTAAGGTGTAGGCCTATGTTCCTCATTCAACAGTAAAAGATATCCTTACACAGTCAGAGGTAACTGGTAAGAGGTGTAAGTGGATTACAAGAATTCAAGAATTTAATCTTAAAATCAATATCACCAAATTAATAAGAGGAAAAGGCTTGGAAAAGCTTATGAAAGAAGAGAACCTGGATTTAGTATAGCTAAATCAAACAGAAATACCTGACCAAGCCATTACTAGTATAGAAAGGCAACCATATTATACTGATATTGTTTTCTTTCTCAAAAATGCTAAGTCACCTGATCATTTGTCTGAAAAATCAGAAGAGGAGTCTGAAATTGAAAAATCAAAGCTATACTCTGATCCAAGGTGATTTATTTTGGAAAGATAAAAATGTTGTACTATTGTTGTGCCTTGACAAGGACCAAGCTGAGAAAGTTTTGACTGAAATGCATGAAGGGGAATGTGGAGGTCACTTTTCTACAAAAACCACCGCCCATAAGATTTTGAGAGCATGGTATTATTGGCCCACTTTATTCAAAGATACTTATATAGATGTCAGGAAATGTGAACCATGTCAAAGGTTTTCCAATAAACTAAAATTTGCAGGTGCTCTATTACTGACTCCAGTGAGTATTGAAGCTCCTTTTGCTATGTGGGGGATTGACTTTATTGGTGAATTTCAGGAGAAGTCTAGTGTAGGGCATAGTTGGATATTGGTTGCCACAGATTACTTTACTAAATGGATTGAAGCTATCCCTACAAGTAGAGAGAAAAGCAAGGTGGTTACTGAGTTTCTCATGGATAATATTTTAACCAGATTTGGTGTACCTGTTAAGTTAGTAATGGACAATACTATGAGTTTCAGATCAGAAGAAATGATAAGTTTCTATGAAAGGTATGGGATTATAATATCATATTCATCCCCATATCACCCACAGGCTAATGGACAAGCTGAGTCTAGCAATAAAAGAATATTGAAGATACTGAAGAGGACTCTGGAACAAAATAAGAGAACATGGCACACAAAATTGAAATTAGCTCTTTGGACTGATAGGATAACACTCAAGAAGGCAACTGGTAAGTCTCCTTTTTAGTTGGTATATGGTTTACAAGAAAGGTTTCCAATTAAAAATATATTACTTGTATGCCAATTCATACAAGAAGAACATTTAGATGTCCCTGACCATATGCAAGATAGAATGATACAGTTGATTGAATTGGATGAAGTAAGGAGCAATAGTTAGAGAGAAAATATAAAGTTACAGCAAAAGATGAAATATTTGTTCGATAAAAGGGCTACTAAGAGAAAGTTCCAGGCTGGTGACTTAGTGCTCCAATGGAATGCAAGGGCGGAGGACAAAGATAAACATAAGAAGTTTGATTCTTTGTGGCTAGGACCTCATATTGTTTCAGACAATTTTGGCAAAGATTCATATTTATTGAAGAATATGGAGGGAGAAAGTTTTGAGTTGCCTGTGCATGGGCAATTTTTGAAGCCTTTCTTTAAGTAAAGATCAAAGCAATGCACAAGTGAATATGTATCATATGTAAATCTTTTCCTTCTTTGTTTGTAAATTTCTATCTATATTTCCCTTTCTGCTTTAGGTGTTTTGCTCCATTTTTTGAAGGGGTCTGCAACCAGAGATTCTGTGGTTCTTTGCCATAAAGTGTGTTTAGTCAATCCTCATTAGAGAAATTTTTGGTTGTATTCCCAGTTCTGGTGTGTTCGCCAAAAGTTTTGTGTTCCTCATTTTTCTTTTCCCCAAAATCTAAAAGTCTCTCAGTTCCTTGTTTTTTCTCTGTTGAAATCTTAGGATTTTCAGGTCAAAATCTCTGAGAAAATGCAAAACCTCAAAACCCTAGGTTTTCTTTAGTAGGCCAAAATGAGAAAAACCCTTAGACATTTATCACACTTCTATTTTGGCGTTACTTTTTGAGAGTCACTTAAATCATGTGTTTAAAAGCTTGGTCGCCTAGTCGCATAATCCAGATGGCATATTCCTTTTTTTCCTCAAGACTTGGCAATTATCTTGTGTTGGGATGTCTCTCACAAAATTAGAATATTCCTTTAGCTTTAAGAGACTTGGTAGAGCTCTTCATGTCGCGTAGTCGCTAAATGAGCAAATAGGTCAGTAGTTTGTGAAAGGGCCCACAAATAAGTCACGGTGTCACGAGAAAAGATCAGTAGCTAGTGGTTCATCACGAGACTTGGCGCTTTCTTTGTGTCACGTGATTGCTAGATTGGTCTATAGTTAAGTAAATAGTACAAATTTTAGGTCACGTAGTCTCCAGAAAGAGTGGCGATTAAGTGAAATTTGTTGAGACTTTGCGACTAACCATATGCAGTTTGAGATGAAACACAGTCGGGTTGTCACTGGATTGAAATTATGAGTCAGCTTCCCATTCAGTAATGCAAAGATGAGTGATGAGTGAGACACGTGTCCAAAGGTGAGTTGAAAAATGAGCTTTTTACGTAGTCTCTCAATGCAAAAAGATCATTCAGTGATTAAGAGACTGTGTAAAAAAAGCTTTGTTGTCGTGTAGTCTCTAGAAAATCTAAGGGTATGATAGATTACTCAGTGATTCAGTGGAAGCCGTCAGATGCAATGTTTAAAGGATCCAATGATGGTCGTGAATTATTTGAATGAAAGAGTCCAAAGGAAAAGGTACTTGTGACTTGGAGATAAGGGTATGTTGCGTAGTCGCTAGATGAGCCAAAGGGTAAAAGGCTTGTCTCATTGTCTCTGAAGGATTTAACACTTAGCATTGGTGTTGAGTGATTAAGCGACTATGGGTAGTCATGGGGTCTCGTAAAGGAAAGTAAACACTCAGTGACTGGGAGATAACTATGAAAGCTAAAGATGACTGTCAGTCGCGGAGTCTCTGAATAAGATGTGAGTTATTTTTAACATCCAGCGACTTTGACTTTCTTCATGTCGCGTGATCGCCAGAAACTAACTTTAGTTAACCATGATGAGGAAAGTTACATAGTCGCTAAGTGTCTAGAAGAATCAAAGGTTAAAGAGTTGGGTCAGTGATAAGGATATTATACACAGATGTGTAGTCGCTAAATATGAAATCATAAGAAAAGGTGGCAGTGTCTGACATGACAACATGAATCATTTAGCGTCCAATGATAAGCTTGGATATTGATTATTGTGTAAAAAAGGGTAGCTGAGACATATGAAAGGGAGCCAATTACACTGAGACATGTCATAAACTTCAAATTTTATAAGGTTTTACGCATACATGAATTTGATTTCCTATCACACTCATGAGCTATGGCTAGGTTTTTAATTAATTCCACAACATGTTGAATTAAAGACATGAATTGATGATTTTTCAAATGATGAGTTGTATACTTTGAACAATTACCATAAAGAGTTGATTAAGGGTTCATTTTAATTTACTTTGCTTTCAGAATTTTAGAGCAAAGAAGTGTTAGGTATTCTGCGAAGAGAGAAGAAATTAGAGAAGTTGCAGAGTATTCAGTTGATCAAAGAGGCTTTGAATTTTTGAGAATTGTGCACGGAGAAGTAAAGTGAGTTTTGGGAGGAGATTTGTTTCAATATCCGTAAGAAAAAGGGGATTGAAACACAACAAAGATGAGTAGAGTAGTTAGTGTAGCTTCTACCAGTGGGAAAAGTGAAGAGATGGATGAGGAGGCTAAGGGAAAGCACAATTACTCTGATGAATTCCTCAAATTGCTACCGGGTTCAACTTAGAAGAAGAGGGCAAATGCTAATGTGCTTACTGATAACTACTGCAACATTAGGGATGTTGATACTCTGGGAACAATAGGTTTTTCCCTTTTTAACTACTTTTATAAAAATTCTAATAAACCTATCCCAATTTCAAACCCTTGGACCTGTGGTTTGGCTAGGTTAATTGTCCCTGACGTTTACATAGATGTAGATTTGTTCTTAGGCCTTGCCACTCATTATGATGTCTTGTCTAAGAAAATTAAGAGGAATGATGGCATTTCCCTGCTCATCTTAAATAGAAATTCATTTATGCAAGATTTTGGCTTGTATAGTACTATGTCTACCAAGATTGACATCACTAAGCAGGAATAGAGGTACAATTTGAAGCCTAGTATTGCTAGGGGACAGTTGCAGAAACACATGCTTAAGGAGGTGATAAAATATCTTGATCCTATGTCTGGGACAAGCCCTTATTACTTCAAGGACTTGCATTTCTACATTAAGTACATCGCCTATGCCCTATGTAGAGTGCTAGGGATAGATGGGGAAGTGGAAAAGATCAATGTCGGGATATTGATGATGGTGCTAGTTTTACAGGAGGTACATTCTAGCACCAGTTATGACTATATACAACACATCATTAACAAGATGCATGAGGTATTTATAGAAACTAAGAAGAAAATGGCAGATCCTAAGGAGAAAGAACTCAGGTTCTTACACTACTCCATCCTCATGCATCTCATGTTGCATTTTAATTTTGTGATCATGGATATGAATATTTTGTGTCCTCAAAGGGTTTTTAAAGATGGACCTAAACCCATTTAGTTTTGGGTGAAGATTTGGAATTATACATCTAGGGACTGTGATTACTATGCATTCTAGAATTGGATTGTGTATCCAATAGTACAGAGCCTAGGCATTAGCAGGACAAGGCTTCCAATTAAGATTATGCAACTACTAAGGCCTAGTGAATACTTGTATAAATGGGAGGGAGACCATAATTGGGGAGATTTCTTCCTGGAAGAGAATTTTACCATAATAAGGGTATATGGATGTATAAATCCACCTCATATCTTTCCTTACCATGTACCAACAAGAGTAGCTTCCATGGAATTTATATGTCAATTATTATTGATAGATAATGAGCACTTTGCATCACACAGGAAGGGGACCTTAACCCCTAGACAGTTCAAAATTTCCAATTTTACTATTGGCAAAGGTACCATTGATTCAGTCAGCCACTGGTTGGAAATTTGTAGAATGGGGACAACCTCATACAGATACATTGATCCTGAAGGGTTCATGGTAGGAGTCAGAAAATTATATACTCCCACAATCCCCAATACAAATGTCCATTGTGAATGTATTGAAGATGATGCAACAAGAAATATTCTTGATGAAGATGAGATCAAGACAAGGAGAACAAGGATTTAGGAGTTGCTGAACCTTGAAAGACAAATGAAAAGAAATGGGTTAGCTTTTGGAGGTTTTTACCCTAATCTGCCATATTTTGATAGAATAAAAGCCATGATTGATAATTATTATGTGGTTAGTGAACAGGTGCAGACTGTTCTTGATAAGAAAGGTGCCCAAGGGCCATATCATTTAGAATCTGAGTTTGATAGTAGTAGTGATAGTGACTATGCCTGTCCTACTAGATATGTTCAACCTCAGCAGGATGTTGCTGAGATACCACAGTTGCAGGGAGCTAAAGGCCACATTGTAGACTTAATAGTGGCCAAACAACCTGATGATGTAGAGGAGCCTTTAGCTAAAAGGAAAAAGATGGAAATAGGCCAGCCTTCAGTTGAAAGGAAAGAAAAGAAAAAGGATAAAGCAAGTTCCCTAGTGCCTAGAAATAGGTTATATGACCATAACCTAAGAAAATTGATTAGGAAAGGCAAGAAAAAATAGCCTGATATGGAGGAGAATGTGGAATTGCCTCTTAAGGCTTGTGTTGATGAAAGGCTGATAAATCAACAATAGTTTTTTAATGATGATAACTTTGTCAAGACTGAGGAGTTTAAAGACTTTCTAAGGTGGTACAAGAAAGAGTAAATTAGAGCTCAATTGACTATTGACAGGGAAGAGACAATAACAAATGAGGCCCTGGTGGCCCTACAGTCTTATGACCCAGACAGTGAGGACATCTCACCTGAAGAAGCCAAAAAATTGGTGTTAGACAGTGGCATGTTATTGGCTGAGGGTTGAGACTTGTCATCTGCTTTCATAATTGATTAGATAAGAAAGCAGCCTAATCTGAAGATGGCCAGTGAGGTACAAATGGGAGATGTGATCAAAGGATTTGGGTATAGCCCAAAGTCTCAAGCTTTTGCAATGTTGAGCCTTTACCCAAAGGATCAAAAACCTCAACTGGTAAATATCCAAGAAAACATGGTACGCAGCCAAATGGCATGGACAATGTAGAATACAGGGGATTTGGAAATATCCCAAATCATGACACATTGGGCACACTTAAATGAAGACAAAACTAAACATTTGTTTGATAAGTGTAGCACATTGATAGAAGAAACAAGTGCATTGGCCAAAGACTAGGAAATGTGTCATATCTAGATACACCAGCAAGATTAGGTGATTAAAAGGTTAATGAAGGAATTAGAGGAGAAGCCTGAGATGGTGTATGTGCCTGCATAACCACAACTTTTGCAAATTGAAGATAAGGAAAAATCAGGAGAAGTGGTTGAAAAGAATGATATAGGAGAAAAGAAGAATGAAATTGCCTTGAGTGCATTAAGGGGCATTCTACAACATAGGATTGAAGTTTTGAAGGATAAAACTAATGTTGTCCTTAATTATTATAATAAATTTCCAACTTTGCATGCTAAGGTCATGGGGTATCTTGCTATATTAAACCCCTATTTTACCAAATGGTCTACGAGGGTGCAATTGTTGGAAAAGCTTGCATCTTTGCAAACCCTAAGATCAGATTTGCTAGAGATAGTAACAGAGGTGGAAGATGAGATCAAAAAGGTCAATGTTTCTCTCTCATTATTCAAAGGCAAATTGAATCAAATAGAGGTTAAATTGAGCCTCTTTTCTGCACATTTTAATAGATTTGTTCCTTCCCTAAGAGGAGAAGATAATCAGGTAAAGGCTTTAGATGCCTAGAGGAATGAGTTTGACAGTAAGATGCCTAATAATGAGGCATTTATTTTGGGATCATATTTGGATATTGAAGGGTTTAATAAGATTTGAGATGAGGCATTCAGGGCTGAAACTGACATTAATAAGTTTCTATTAGATGTTAAGAACATCACTGATGTTAGATGGGAGAGGCAAAAGGCACAAGTACAGGGCACTCAAGACTTAAAGTGGCCAACATATGATGAAGTGACATCATGGGAACTAATGACTAGGCCCAAGAGAAAGAAGCCTGCAGTGGAGGAAGAAATCTTGGATGACGAATGAAGGTGAACACTTGGCGCCTCACTATTGAGTATAAAGAAGTCAGTTATTGCTGAAAGAAAGTATAGGTGAGAATGTAAAGATGGTCACCTAAGCTCGACATAAATATTGCTAGATACCATAAATATTGTCAGAATAAAGGCACCAGCAAAGGTGAAGAATAAAGAATATCATATTTCATCTCTTGATTTTGTCTTTCCACTGCTTCTTCTTTCTCTTCTTTTGTCTTTTTTGTAGTATTAGGGTTAGGTTTCTAAGACCATCTGAATCTTGTTGCATCCTAAAGAAAAGGATTCCAAGATGGTTAAAGACCTATAAGTAGTCAAAAAGTTGTAATTTGAAAGAGGATGAAATATATTACAAAATCAGACTTTCTGAATTGGTGTCTGTATTTTCAAGATTCAAAACTTTTCATATATCAAAGTAGGATCATATCAATAAAATACGGTGCAACTTTACTCTTTTCTATTGTTGTCTCTTTATTTCCTATGTATGCTTTTTCTTATGTTTATGTCTACAAGTCATTCTGAAGCATTTTGGTTACAAGGTAACTATTTAATTACTTACAAGTTTCTTTCAAGCAAAAAACTAAGTTTTGTGGGTAGTTCCAGGGAGCATAATAGTATTCAAGGATTTGATACAGTATTCTAGAGGTAACTAGATAATTTGTAAGGTAGTTTATTTGAATTTCATGTATGTTGTAAGGCAGCTTACAATATTTTTTTTTTGTGAGACTTTTTGCCCCACTTTTCATCTTGTACCCATGCTGTCAAAGTGGAGGATTTTGGAGTCATGTCTGGTCAGTCTGGTCAGTCTGAGTCTAAGTCTAAGTCTTTCTTAGGTAGGCTATCTTTGTCGGGTTTCCTTGTCATTGCCTCTCCTTCTCTTAGCTGGGTGGGTTGTTCTGAAGTCTTTTCATATTTGGGTAGGTTGTAGATCCCAACCTGGCAAAGATTTGTGCTCCAATCAATGTTCTTTTTCAGGCAGAGGTCGAAGACTGGTATGGATCGATTCTACAAGTCTCAATGATCCTAATGCAACAAACGACGAGCAATTTGGTTAAGGAATGAGTGAGAACGAGCTCGGTGGGATTTCAGAAATCATCTTCTCCATGGCAGAATTCTACCTAAGAAAGTGATTTTCCGCAAAGAAGGATTTTACACTATGCGGGAATCGCACCTCTCAAGTGATTTTCCGCAAAGAAGGATTTTACACTGTGCGGGCTTCACACCTCTTTGGTGATTTTCTGCAAGCTTAGTTATAGTAAGGTGGGCCCAATTTATTAAAAATGAATATCATATCATTGTTTTAAGAGATCAGATAAAGCATGTGCTTTAAGTCAAGTAGCCCGCGCACTTAAAAATGACATGCGGAAAAACAGGTAATGGCTTCTCCATTATGCGGAAATCGCACCTCCCTCATACATTTCCACAAAGGAAAGCGGAGAATGACCTCTCATGTTCATTTTCTACCAAGGAGAAGCTCCAGTCTCATTTTTCGTGAGGAGAAGCTCTTTTGCAAATTTCCGCCGGAGAACCTCTTTTCAAATTTTCCGCAATGGAGAAGCAGATTTGGTATTTTCCGCCGAAAGCCTTCAGTTTAGGATTTTCCGCCAATTGCATTACAAGCCTAAGTTTCAAGACAAAGATGAAGGATTCAAATTGAAGTGTTATAGTTTGATTGATTCATCTTCACGTGGCCATGGAAGAGTTGTCAAAGCTGATCAGACAAAGAGGGAAAAAGGAAAGGAATCCAAATGATTTAACTTCCCCTATTCTTGTCCGTTTCTTTTCCCCTGCAATTAGTTAGCAACATAAGTGGTTTCTAGCCATCTGTCAGTTAGAAGGAGATGAATCAATTAAGCTTCCTTTGTAACAGTCATCCCCTGGCTCTATATGTATGAAGTTGAAATATTAATGAAAGGTCGGCAAATTTTTGGTGTGGAATGCTTGATGTTGTAGAGACAATTGAAGGTTTTTTATGTCAATTATTTTCTGTTCTAGTTAGTTAGGTGGTTCTTTCTTTTAGTCTAAGTTGCATTAAGAAAGAAAGGATGTTTCATTCCTGTGTTTTGAGGATATGAATGAACCTCAGTAGGATGTGCTGTGGGAATATTCAGAGAAGGAGTCATTAGGAGTTTTCATCGTTGCATTCTTTTCTCTGTGGGTAGTTGCTGAGCATAAGAACTCATAGGATTTGTGAGCCTTATTGCTTAGTTTTAGATTAAGAATGCTTTTTCCTGCCTGAACTAAGTTCTAGCAGGACTTAGTTTGGTTTACCTCTTCTGCTCTCAGGTTAAGAGCATACCTAAATTAGATTTAGGAATCAAGACATAATTCATTGCATATGATTCACATAGGGAGCTGTACCTATAAATTCAGAGAAAAGCCAGTCATCAGAAGATGGTTTTTCAACTGTTGTAAGCAGATTTTGTTCATCATTCGGGCATTAAGAGTCACATTGCCATAAGGTACAAGAAAGGACAAATCTATTTACCAATAGATTTTTGGCGACTCCGCTGGGGACTTGAATAGTCTCTCGATCAGTACATCATATCATGAGGATGAATGGTACTCCCTCATGAGAATATCTTTCCAGTGCTCCAACCAAACCTTGGTTTTCAAGACGATCAAGAAGACATAAG